>CM040747.1:37161751-37362865 GCA_022829145.1 Albula goreensis
AAGCTTCACCAAATTCATTTGACATTGAAATCAGATTTTTACTTTATGCAAAAATGCATTTCAAAGTTCAAAAGAGGAAGTAAATAAACGATCCAGACAGGGGTAATTACTGGCCACTGTTGCTGAGACAGAATGGGGCTTCACAAGGGAACAGCAAAATTATGATAGAAAGTGCTTGCTTTCCATATCGAGGCAGGAGTGACAAAAGAACTTGGCCATGATATCAATGAAACAGTAAATTTATAATAAACGTGTATGTTAATCCATTTTTAATCTGTAGCTCTATGTACTGTGAGTTAGAGCTGCCGTAATAGGATTAGGTTAATTGGAGGCTCTGTCTCCATGTGCTGTTTTGATCTTGCAGCTTCGTATTACTGCATGACAAACATTCACTGAATGTATTGTAAAGTTCTAATATTACACATATTAAACAACATTTTGTTTGGCTTTTGATTATGAAGCTTTCTCCATGTGCTCTGAGTTAGAGCTGCAGTTAGAGGATGAGGTTAACTGGAAGCTCTGTCTCCATGTGCTGTGAGTTAGAGCTGCAGTAAGAGGATGAGGTTAACTGGAAGCTCTGTCTCCATGTGCTGTGAGTTAGAGCTGCAGTAAGAGGATGAGGTTAACTGGAAGCTCTGTCTCCATGTGCTGTGAGTTAGAGCTGAAGTGAGAGGATGAGGTTAAGTGGAAGCTCAGTCTCCATGTGCTGTGAGTTAGAGCTGCAGTAAGAGGATGAGGTTAACTGGAAGCTCTGTCTCCATGTGCTGTGAGTTAGAGCTGCAGTAAGAGGATGAGGTTAACTGAAGCTCAGTCTCCATGTGCTGTGAGTTAGAGCTGCAGTAAGAGGATGAGGTTAACTGAAGCTCTGTCTCCATGTGCTGTGAGTTAGAGCTGAAGTGAGAGGATGAGGTTAACTGGAAGCTCAGTCTCCATGTGCTGTGAGTTAGAGCTGCAGTAAGAGGATGAGGTTAACTGGAAGCTCTGTCTCCATGTGCTGTGAGTTAGAGCTGAAGTGAGAGGATGAGGTTAACTGGAAGCTCAGTCTCCATGTGCTGTGAGTTAGAGCTGCAGTAAGAGGATGAGGTTAACTGGAAGCTCAGTCTCCATGTGCTGTGAGTTAGAGCTGCAGTAAGAGGATGAGGTTAACTGCAAGCTCTGTCTCCATGTGCTGTTTCTATCTTGCAGCTTAGGATTACTGCATGACAAACATTCACTGAATGTGTTGGAAAGTTGTGATTTTCCACATATTAAACAATACTTTGTTAGGCTGTTGATTATGAAGCTAAGTCTCCTTGTGCTGTGAGTTAGAGCTGCACTAAGAGAATGAGGTTAACTTGAAGCTCTGTCTCCATGTGCTGTGAGTTAGAGCTGCAGTCAGAGGATGAGGTTAACTTGAAGCTCTGTCTCCATGTTTTGTTCACAGGGTCCAGGTGAAGAGAGCAGGGTCACCTGTACCCAGCTGTATATCGATGAAGAGTGACAGGTCAATGGGTCACCCTATCAGTTTCGGAGGGGAATCCGCTGTTGTTTCAAGGTACGTAAACATGATATTGTTTATACTACTGTTTCATTGTACCTCACTCTCACTGGACACAGTCTGGTGTAGGTGGGGCAGGGGCACAGCTGGGGGGGTTGAAGGCTGCACTGGGCCTGGCAGGGGGTCCAAGGCTCAAGGCTTAAAAAAGCTTAGTTTTACTGCATGACAAACATTCACTGAATTTGTCATGAAATTCTAAATTGTGCACATATTTAAAGGTTGAAAACTTCTTTCGACTGTTGATCATGTGCACCATTCTTCCACAAATAGACTGATCTGAAAGAAGTTGTGCACACATTTGACAAAAGCAAACATAAAATAAAGGTTTACAATTTTGAAGCTTCATCAATTTCATTTGACATTGAAATCATATTTTTACTTTATGCAAAAATGCATTTCAAAGCTCAAAAGAGGAAGTAAATAAATGGTCCAGACAGGGGTAATTACTGGCCACTGTTGCTGAGACAGAATGTAGCTTCACAAGGGAACAGCAAAATTATGATAGAAAGTGCTTGCTTTCCATATCGAGGCAGGAGTGACTGAAGAACTTGGCCATGATACCAATGAAGCAGTAAATTCATAGTAAACGTGTATGTTAATCCATTTTTAATCTGTAGCTCTATGTACTGTGAGTTAGAGGTGCAGGAAGAGGATGAGGTTAACTGGAAGCTCTGTCTCCATGTGCTGTGAGTTAGAGCTGCAGTAAGAGGATGAGGTTAACTGGAAGCTCTGTCTCCATGTGCTGTGAGTTAGAGCTGCAGGAAGAGGATGAGGTTAACTGGAAGCTCTGTCTCCATCTGTTGTGAGTTAGAGCTGCAGGACGAGGATGAGGTTAACTGGAAGCTCTGCCTCCATGTTATGTGAGTTAGAGCTGCAGGAAGAGGATGAGGTTAACTGGAAGCTCTGTCTCCATGTGCTGTGAGTTAGAGCTGCAGTAAGAGGATGAGGTTAACTGGAAGCTCAGTCTCCATGTGCTGTGAGTTAGAGCTGCAGTAAGAGGATGAGGTTAACTGCAAGCTCTGTCTCCATGTGCTGTTTCTATCTTGCAGCTTAGGATTACTGCATGACAAACATTCACTGAATGTGTTGGAAAGTTCTGATTTTCCACATATTAAACAATACTTTGTTAGGCTGTTGATTATGAAGCTAAGTCTCCTTGTGCTGTGAGTTAGAGCTGCAGGACAAGGATGAGGTTAACTGGAAGCTCTGTCTCCATGTGCTGTGAGTTAGAGCTGCAGTGAGAGGATGAGGTTAACTTGAAGCTCTGCCGCCCTGTTTTGTTCACAGGGTCGAGGTGAAGAGAGCAGGGTCACCTGTACCCAGCTGTATATCGATGAAGAGTGACAGGTCAATGGGTCACCCTATCAGCTTCGGAGGGGAATCCACTGTTGATTCAAGGTAGGTAAACCTGATATTATATACACTCCTGTTTCATCGTACCTCACTCTCACTGGACACAGTCTGGTGTAGGTGGGGCAGGGGCACAGCTGGGGGGTGAAGGCATCACTGGGCCTGGCAGGGGGTCCAACACTCAAGCCTTAAAAAAGCTTAGGATTACTGCATGACAAACATTCAGTGAATGTGTCATCAAGTTCTAAATTGCGCACATATTTAAAGGTTGAAAACTTTGTTAGACTGTTGATCATGTGCACCATTCTTCCACAAATAAATTGATCTGAAAGAAGTTGTGCACACATTTGACTAAAGCAAACATAAAATAAAGGTTTACAATTTTGAAGCTTCACCAAATTCATTTGACATTGAAATCATATTTTTACTTTATGCAAAAATGCATTACAAAGTTCAAAAGAGGAAGTAAATAAACGATCCAGACAGGGGTAATTACTGGCCACTGTTGCTGAGACAGAATGGGGCTTCACAAGGGAACAGCAACATTATGATAGAAAGTGCTTGCTTTCCATATCGAGGCAGGAGTGACAAAAGAACTTGGCCATGATATCAATGAAACAGTAAATTTATAATAAACGTGTATGTTAATCCATTTTTAATCTGTAGCTCTATGTACTGTGAGTTAGAGCTGCAGTAAGAGGATGAGGTTAATTGGAATCTCTGCCTCCATGTACTGTTTTGATCTTGCAGCTGAGTATTATTGCATTACAAACATTCACTGAATGTGTGGTAAAGTTCTAATTTTACACACATGAAACAAAACTTTGTTAGGCTGTTGATCATGAAGCTAAGTCTTCATTTGCATTGAGTTAGAGCTGCAGTGAGAATATGCATGACAAACATTCACTGAATGTGTCATTAAGTTCTAAATTGTGCACATATTAAAAAGATTGAAAACTTCTTCAGACTGTTGATCATGTGCACCATTCTTCCACAAATAAATTGATCTGAAAGAAGATGTGCACACATTTGACTAAAGCAAACATAAAATAAAGGTTTACAATTTTTAAGCTTCACCAAATTCATTTGACATTGAAATCAGATTTTTACTTTATGCAAAAATGCATTTCAAAGCTCAAAAGAAGAAGTAAATAAATGATCCAGACAGGGGTAATTACTGGCCACTGTTGCTGAGACAGAATGTAGCTTCACAAGGGAACAGCAAAATTATGATAGAAAGTGCTTGCTTTCCATATCGAGGCAGGAGTGACAAAAGAACTTGGCCATGATATCAATGAAACAGTAAATTTATAATAAACGTGTATGTTAATCCATTTTTAATCTGTAGCTCTATGTACTGTGAGTTAGAGCTGCCGTAATAGGATTAGGTTAATTGGAGGCTCTGTCTCCATGTGCTGTTTTGATCTTGCAGCTTCGTATTACTGCATGACAAACATTCACTGAATGTATTGTTAAGTTCTAATATTACACATATTAAACAACACTTTGTTTGGCTTTTGATTATGAAGCTTTCTCCATGTGCTGTGAGTTAGAGCTGCAGTTAGAGGATGAGGTTAACTGGAAGCTCTGCCTCCATGTGCTGTGAGTTAGATCTGCAGTAAGAGGATGAGGTTAACTGGAAGCTCTGTCTCCATGTTATGAGAGTTAGAGCTGCAGTAAGAGGATGAGGTTAACTGGAAGCTCTGTCTCCATGTGCTGTGAGTTAGAGCTGCAGGACGAGGATGAGGTTAACTGGAAGCTCAGTCTCCATGTGCTGTGAGTTAGAGCTGCAGTAAGAGGATGAGGTTAACTGGAAGCTCTATCTCCTTGTTCTGTGAGTTAGAGCTGCAGTAAGAGGATGAGGTTAACTGGAAGCTCTGTCTCCATGTGCTGTGAGTTAGAGCTGCAGTAAGAGGATGAGGTTAACTGGAAGCTCTGTCTCCATGTGCTGTGAGTTAGAGCTGCAGTAAGAGGATGAGGTTAACTGGAAGCTCTGTCTCCATGTGCTGTGAGTTAGAGCTGCAGTAAGAGGATGAGGTTAACTGGAAGCTCTGTCTCCATGTGCTGTGAGTTAGAGCTGCAGTAAGAGGATGAGGTTAACTGGAAGCTCTGTCTCCTTGTGCTGTGAGTTAGAGCTGCAGTAAGAGGATGAGGTTAACTGGAAGCTCTTCTAATGTAATGAACGCAGGGTCACATGTTCCCAGCCGTCTTAGAGCTGCAGGAAGAGGATGACGTTTAGACTTTCTCAGGATGGTGGAAATTTACCATCATCTCAGGATGGTTGTAGATGGTTGGTTGTGGTTTAGTGAAAATGTTTTAGCTGTGACTCAGCCTGCTTGAATCCAGTGGCATCATACCTCACTCCCTCCTTCAGCATGTTAGATCGATTCAAGTGACCTTCACCCTCTGTTTTTGTGAGGCCCTGTTTGGGCTGGCTCAGTTTGAGGCCTGGAGTAGACCTATCGTCAGTGGAGTTGTGTTGTGTAGCTTCTAGGTATGAGAACGACATGTATTTCTGCCAGTCTAGCTGATGCTGAAGCCAACACATGACAGAATTTTTTTTCTTAATTCTATGATATAGGATGATAAAAAGTAAGCCACTTGATCAGCACAGATCACTTGATGAAAATGTTGTTCCATTTGGTGTGAACCAAATTATTGTGTGCTTCTTCGCTCACAAAAAATAGTATAAAATATAGTCACCAGCAATATTGTCTTTGACCCACATATTAAACTTAAGGAAATAAAAAACCTCATAAAAACTGATCTTCGGCCGCTTGACTGTTGACCGACAATCAACGAATTGACAAATTGCTCACATCCCTCTGAGATTTTTGAGCCAAATTTAGCTAGCCACATTGCTAACTTGGTTTATGTGAGACATTGCCAAGTACTGCAGAATATGAGGAGAGGTATCTGATAGTTTTCTAGAGTCAGTTATGTGGTCTTCATGTGTATGGAGTATGTGGTCTTCTAGTTAGTAACAGCTGCATTTGTCATATACAGCGTAAACTAGCTATCTGCTGGTACAGATTAAGCCATGATCTTACACTGTCTCCAATTTTGTAATATGGCTTCATAAAAGGTTTTATATTCCTGACAGGAAGTATTTTTAAGTCAGCTGTTTGTACCTGATAGCTCAAAAATAATTGACCAGTTTTGTCTGTGACACATGTGTCTGTTTCCCCAGACACTGCTGGGATATTTGCTATAAATATGAGTAACCTTTATCACTCCAGAAGCTCCACTCATAGCTGGAGTTTTGGAGATCTTACTCTTTCCTCCTGACACTGCCCTGTTTTAATCAACACCTGCATTTTGAGACATTTCCCTATATTATCAGTTTATTTAAAATGTTCAACACCTCATGCTACAATGACTGGAGGTTTACTTTGGTGAGGCAATGTTAGCACAGCCTAAACAGGGTAAAAAAGACTGTAAACCAGTAAAATTATCTGTCTCATTGCTCTGTAGTGCCCTCTACTGGCAAACTGTGCAGCAAATTGGAGGAGCTACATGCATGGGCAAAAGGTTCACAGTGTGGGGCTGAGAACATCATTTGAGAAAACACCCTCATTCCCTGTTGGATGAGGCATGGGCAGGAAGGAGTTCCTTTAAGAACTCCTAACCATGAAATGGGGTTGTGGCATTATGAGCAAAGCCATCAATGTATTTCATGTCTTACACACACCATACATGTCCACACAAGCACATTAACACCATTGATGATATTATGGTGGCTCGTTTAGTCCAAACGATAGAGAACACAGCCAGTATTCTACGCTCTCTCAACTCTGCTACTCTCTCAAAAATGCTACATGATAGTTTCAAGCAACTTACCAGAAGAGTTTCATATTAGTGTAATGCTAGTTACCTATTCTAGTTCTGTGCTATTTATTAGTACACTTGCAGCAGTTGCTAATACAGTGCCACAGAGTAGTAAATGTAAGCATAGTGTTTGCTGTTGCCAATGATAAAACCACATAAAACACAGAAACATGGTATAAAGGATCTTGCAGCTGTTAGCTTTACTGCTAATCTACCTCTCTTTCATACATTGTAGAGACCAATATAGGGACATGTCTTCTCTTTACTTATACAGTACAACAACATCACAGTTAAACCATTCATTTCACAGAAGTATGGTAAAGATTGTAAATGCTGTAATGTTCAGTTTGTTAGCTCACTACTTAGCTTGGTAGGTGTTTGGTGATGAAGAATGAAAGTCTATTACTCTGTGCAAGTAAGATAAACCCATCCATGGTCTAGGGATGAAACAGGCCTTCCTCTTGTGGAAATCTGTGGGTAAATCTGTAATGATAAACCAGTGAGCTGAACTGGCTGTTGGGTAGCTAAATACTGAGGATACTGCATCACCCCCTTTAACAATTTATTTCATTCTATTTTAGAGAATACAGAAGGAACATACATGGTTCACCAGCTGGCTATGTGTTTTTCCTGCTTTGCTAACACCACCTCCTTTCCCCTGCAGAGCGTACAGCATCCTATAATATTTAAGCAGGGTCTGGCTGCAGCCAGACTCGGCACCGGGTCAGAGAGGCCCTTGCATGTGGCTCTCTGCTCAGGGGCACACACCAGAGAAGGTGTACAACATCTTTCTGGCCTGCAGGGTTCTGTGTTATATCACACAGTAAAACAGGGTGCCATTTTAGGACCATTTGCTCCTGGAAATCTGGTTTGTTAGTGTCACTGCCTCCACCATACACTCCTTAGTTTCCATAAGGCTGGGGAGACCCAGGCTTCTTCAGAGAAGCTTTTTATCAGGAGCTTTGTGCAGAGGGAACAGTTCTCACAGCAGGATATGTACAATGTTGAAGGAAATAAGACTGTACACCACCTTATAATGGGAATGATAAAATTAGCTGATGTGGCTGTTTTGGGATCTGCCCAGAGCATCACCTTTGATGTGTTTACATGAGCAGGTGCCTTCAGTGGACAAAAAGCCAATCCCATTCTGCAACAATTTTCATATGGACAGTTTGATTGTCAAAAAGGCTCTGTCCATATGTCTCTGTTAGGCGTAAAATATCAACAACTTCAGCTGCCTTTATCTTAACACAAAGAACAAGCTCTGCCTAAACCACAGGACCAGAATGTCACAGTGTGAAGGTACTAACATAAGCAATATGATAAGCATTATACACAGAATTTTTCCTTCACAATTATAAAACAGAGCAGTTATCAAACACTCAGGATGTCATTTTGATAACCTTTAACATGAGGGACCCAGACTCAGGTGTTTGGGTCTTTTCCCATGCTGTTGAGAGAGGGTGCATCGGTGATGATGTTTCTTGAAAGGTTTAAATTGTGTTATCTAGTGCTTGAAGATACAGTTAAATTAGAGGCATGTGTAATCTAGTCTCATCATAAGGAAGTGAACATTTCTTGAACAATTATCAACTTTTGTTTCATGCCCCAAAGGCTATTTCATTGGTTAAATTTATGGTTAGTTATGTTTTACCCACAGGTTCACTGTTTGATATAAGTATGAGTGACCCAACCTACCCCCAAACACCCCAGCCCCACAAACCCCCCACCCCCCGCATGGGTGTACCCAGTTTTTACAAGACAGAGGTCTAATGATTGAGCTTCTCTAAAACATTTTAATGCACTCTTCTTATGCATTTTTTTCTTAATTCACTGTTTCTTTTTGTTGGATCTCTGATTCCTCACAAACCTCTTTGCAGGGTCCAGCAATCAGCAGAGTCCAGCTGTCTGGAACAGAAGAGTCCAGAGAGGAGAGAGCAGTGTATGGATGTAAACCCCACAAAAAAGGTGTGATATCTCTTTATCTATGTATTCATCATCATGGGGTTTGGCTTGGAGAATACTCTTTATTTCACCTCTCTTTTCAGGCTCATAACTATGAGAATGACTAACCTCTCACTCTGATATGGTGTAACTCACTCAATTCAAAGGTTCAATTCAAGTTCTCTGCTAAAAACCACAAATTCTGATGAATCACAATCTCACACAGATGACAGTGAAGGTACGTTATGGGATTCAAACTCTCAGCAGCACTGTTACTGGCTATGGCATAGTTTGGTAATGTAACATCTGTTAGGACTCAAACTCCCAGCAGCACTGTTACTGGCTATGACCTAGATGGTCACTTAGAGATAGCAAACCAAAAACACAGACACGATACACACCTGCTGGTAAGTACTAGCACAGTGCCCTCTTTTAGAAAACCAGTGAGTAAAATAACAGGTGGGTAGCTGTATAAAGAGGACTTAATGCAATGTTAGTAGCAGTTCCATCATTACTCATTTTCAATTGTTTCAAAAACGTGAGTGGAGCAATGAAAATGGTAAAACTGCTTAGCTGGCTATCATGCAATCATTTGACATTGAACAACAGCCGTAGATAGAAACCTTATTGTTATCAGATTAACTAGATACATCCTTCTTCTAGCACAGAACTAGATAAAGGGCCCTGAAGGTATCACTCAGAGCTACTGGAACTGAGCAACATTAATGATGTTCACTTCATAGTGTGCTCTGAATGAGCCATTTGTGTCCCTTTCCCTTTAGGCACTTCACAGAGTTACTGCAAAGGGTCCATGCACACAGGGTATAGGGTGGTGCAGGGAACATGCACACAGGGTATAGGGTGCAGGGAACATGCACACAGGGTGTAGGGTGCAGGGAACACACTCACAGGGTGTAGGTGCAGGAATATGCACACAGGGTGTAGGGTGCAGGGAACACAATCACAGGGTGTAGGGGTGTAATGAACACACTCACAGGGTGTAGGGTGCAGGAACACACACACAGGGTGTAGGGTGCAGGGAACACACTCAGGGTGTAGGGTGCAAGGAACATGCACTCACAGGGTGTAGGGTGCAGGGAACACAATCACAGGGTGTAGGGTGTAATGAACACACTCACAGGGTGTAGGGTGCAGGGAACACACTCACAGGGTGTAGGGTGCAGAGAACACACTCACAGGGTTTAGGGTGCAGGGAACACACTCACAGGGTGTGGGGTGCAGGGAAACACACAGGGTGAGGTTGTAGGGAACTCACTCACAGGGTTTAGGGTGCAAGGAACACACTCACAGGGTGTAGGGTGTAAGGAACACACTCACAGGGTTTAGGTTGCAGGAACACACTCACAGGGTGTAGGATGCAGGGAACACACTCACAGGGTGTAGGGTGCAGGGAACACACTCACAGGGTGTAGTTGTGCAGGGAACACACTCACAGGGTGAAGGTTACAGGAACACACTCCTCTTTTGGAGCACAACACAAGAATAAACACAGAGCTGGAAAGTGGTTTCAGCCAATCATCCAGGACCAGATTCATCCCTTTTATCATAAGCATTTTAAATGTTACTTCAGCCTTTTCTGGGACATAAAAAATTCCTGGGACTGAAAAATGGCAAGCATTTGGGAACCTGAGAATCTGCAGCAAACATGGAGAGCACAGTTTGTCTTGCATAATGATATGCAGCAGTCTATTTATCCAGATTCACAAAACAATTCAATTACTCTCAGGAAATCATGATTAATCTGAACTACTGCCTCTACAAAGTCATCAATCAAAAGCAAAAGCTGAACTTCAAAGAACTGGAGTGAATTATCGTACGTCTCTTTACGTGCTTATTTCATTCACCCTGAGACAGCACACCTCTTCATGTGTTTATTCCAGTCTCTCTGATACAGCACACCTCTTCATGTGTTTATTCCAGTCACTCTGATACAAGCACACCTCTTCATGTGTTTATTTCAGTTTCTCTGATGCAGCACACCTCTTCATGTATTTATTTCAGTCTCTCTCATGTGTTTATTTACTGATACAGCACACCTCTTCATGTGTTTATTTCAGTCTCTGATACAGCACTCCTCTTCATGTGTTTAGTTCAGTCTCTCTGATGCAGCACACCTCTTAATGTGTTTATTTCAGTCTCTCTGATATGGCAAACCTCTTCATGTGTTTATTTCAGTCTCTCTGATACAGCACTCCTCTTTGTGTGTTTATTTCAGTCACCCTGATACAGCACACCTCTTCATGTGTTTATTTCAGTCTCTCTGATACAGCACTCCTCTTTGTGTGTTTATTTCAGTCACCCTGATATAGCCCAACTCTGCATGTGTTTATTTCAGTCTCTTCAGCACACTCTGATGAAGTTGAGGAAGGAGGAGTTGAAACAGTTTCACAGCCATCTGAGTCAGTATTACCCAGAAGGCTCTGAGAGACAACAGGAGGACCTTGAGGCCCTGCATGTAGTTGAGAAACTGCTGGAGACCTGTGGCAGTGAGAGATCTCTGAAGATCACACTCCACATCCTGAGGACTATAAAGCAGAAGGATCCCACAGACTCACTGGAGAGAGATGAACAGAAGAGTAATTTATTTTGTGTAAATTAGTCATTAATATATCAGTATTAGCAACTGCAAACAAGCCACTAAAGAGTGAATGTGTTTGTGCTGTGACTATTCCTTAGTAAACCTGGCCCTGAGAGATGTGCAACACACAGGCCCCTTATGTAAGGATATAAATGTTGGAAAAAGCTCATTAATGCAGATTTAAAAGCTGTGGCAGAATCAGTTTAGCAGTTTAATGTCTGAAAGAGAAGCAAATAGAGCAAAGTACTGATTTAAAGCTTTGATCATGCACTGACCAATCAGGATGTTTTCCACATTCCCAGTGGATGCATCACACATCCTTATTTTTCCATGTTTGTTGTCTTTCTGTCTCTACTTTTCTGTATCTCTTATTCCCTTAGTGTGGTGTCAAATGACCACCACAGGCAGGTGCAGTTCTTCATAAAGTGGCTGTAGTGCTCATTTAACACCAGAATAATGGATATGTTAAAATAATAGTAAGAGAGCACATGCCAGATAACACATAAAAATTAATGCCAAATAGACCGTATTTTATTATTCTGTTCCAACATCTATAAATAATAATCAGCATCACAATAATAATACAGTCCACCAACAGCCCAAATGAAACCCAATTTATGATATTATTACTGTTAATAAGATATTTTAGTGTTCTGATCTTAACATCTAGAAAAAGTGCAATTTCATCTAAACTGACCATCTGCACCAGGTTGTGAAGCTGCCTATACAGTTTAGAGCAGATATACCTGATTATTTATACTGCTATGATGGGTTTATATATATATATATATGGATCTAGTTTTATCTGTCTGTACATGTTCACTTAATCTCATAGATTCACTTAATCTCTTAATCTCATTTCACGTTGGTAAAACCTTATGCTCTATAGTTCCCCTACTCTGGTGTGTCTTCATGAACAAGGCAGAATCTATTTCTGTTCACCATTTGTGCAGATTGTTGGAGTGGTGTGTAACATACTGTGTGACAGACTTGTGTAAAATATTGTGTCAAGGGGAAAAGTTATAACAATTTTTTCAATTGATGATTTTTTAATATAAGTAAATTATCTGTCATTTTCATCTTCTCAGAAAAACTCACAAGAGCCCAACAGACACTGAAATCTGATCTGAAGAAGAAGTTTGAATGCATATTTGAAGGTTTGGTACAGCAGGGCCACCCAACCCTCCTCAATGAGATCTATACAGAGCTCTACATCACAGAGGGGGGAGGTGGGTGGGTCAATAATGAACATGAGGTCAGACAGATTGAAGCAGCATCCAAGAGACAAACCACACAGGAGACTGCAATCCTCTGCAATGACATCTTTAAACCTTTACCTGGACAGGAGAAACACATCAGAACTGTGCTTACAAAGGGCATCGCTGGCATTGGGAAAACTGTCTCTGTGCAGAAGTTCATTCTGGACTGGGCAGAAGGAAAAGCCAATCAGGACATTAATTTAATCTTCACTCTTCCTTTCCGAGACCTGAATTTAAAGAAGGAAAGAAAATTCAGTCTGATGCAACTCCTCCAGCACTGCTTTCCACAGCTGAAAGAGATTGAAAGTTTTGAACATGATGAAGTCAAAGTTGTGTTCATCTTTGATGGTCTGGATGAGTGTCGACTTCCTCTAGATTTCCAGGACAATGAGGTCTGCTGTGATGTAACAGAGTCAGCATCAGTGGACGTGCTGCTGACCAACCTCATTAAGGGGAATCTGCTTCCCTCTGCTCTCCTCTGGATCACCTCCCGACCAGCAGCAGCCAATCAGATCCCTCCTGAGTGTGTCCACCAGGTGACAGAGGTACGAGGGTTCAATGACCCACAGAAGGAGGAGTACTTCAGGAAGAGAATCCGTGATAAGAACCTGGCCAGCAGAATTATCTCACACACAAATTCATCCAGGAGTCTCTACATCATGTGTCACATTCCAGTCTTCTGCTGGATTTCTGCTACAGTTCTGGAGACATTGTTGGGTAAAGCAGACAGTGGAGAACTGCCCAGAACTCTGACTGAAATGTACACACACTTCCTGCTCATTGAGACCAGTGTGAAGAACCAGAAGTATCATGGCACCAATGAGACAAACCCAAAGAAGATCTCAGCATCAGATGCAGAAATGATCCTGAAACTGGGGAAGCTGGCTTTTCTACAGCTGGAAAAGGGCAATCTGATATTCTATGAAGAGGACCTGAGAGAGAGTGGCATTGATGTCAGTGAAGCTTCAGTGTACTCTGGGGTGTGCACAGAAATCTTTAAAGAGGAGTCTGGGTTGCATCAGGAAAAAGTCTACTGCTTTGTGCATCTGAGCATTCAAGAGTTTCTGGCTGCCTTGTTTGTGTTTCATTCATTTGTAAATGAGAACAGAAATGCACTCAGACCAGAAGAGTCAAAACCTGAGGGTGACAGAATGCAGCTGTCTGAGGTACACAGGAGTGCAGTGGATCAGGCCTTACAGAGTAAGAATGGACACCTGGACCTTTTCCTCCGATTCCTTCTGGGCCTCTCACTGGACTCCACTCAGACTCTCTTAGGAAAACTACTGACACAGACAAGACGCAAATCACTAAAACACTGTGTCAGAAAACTATTTACACAAACAGGAAGTAGATCAGAGAGCATTGGAGAAACAGTCCAGTACGTTAAGCAGAAGATCAGCGAAGAGTCTTCAGCAGACAGGACCATCAATCTGTTCCACTGTCTGAATGAACTGAATGACAACTCTCTCGTGGAGGAAATCCAGACTTCCCTGAGATCAGAAAGACTTTCTGATAAAGAGCTGGAACCACACCAATGCTCAGCTCTGGCCTTTGTGTTACTGATGTCAGAGGAGGTCCTGGATGAGTTTGACTTGAAGACGTACAACACATCAGCAGCAGGTCATCAGAGACTGATACCAGTAGTTAGGAACTGCAGGAAGGCCAAGTGAGTACTGTTACATCATTCATAATGCAGATGATTGACACTGATATTTGCATAAACAGTTTATAATTGTGTGAGAATAAAGTGCATGAACAACATAACATCACCTATATCAGAAAATGACCAGAAGTTATATTTTCCTGTATCTACCTTCAGTGGTAAAAAATGTTACTGAATGAAAAATTAGGATCAGAAATGAGTGTAGCATTTTTTATGTTCCATGTGAGCTCACTGCATTTCCATTTGCACAGCTTGGGCATGCTGTGATAGCACACCCCATCCCTGTCGTTCCCAGTGTGCTGGTGCTGGGGATGTGGCTCACTCTGCCTACTGCAGAGGGGTGGGGTTTGACCTGGCCCAGCCATTTTCTGGCCCCTGTACAAACTCTGCCCTCTTCTAGGACCCTCCTGGTGTCACATTTGAACCAAACACACCATGTTACAGCACTGAGGTCCTATACGCCTTCCTTATAGTGCTGCACAGTGACCAGTTTGTTCTCCATCTCAGACAGGGGCTCAGTGGTGAAATAACTAAGGGACTCTTATCCTTCCCCTCTCTATAGAGGTTCCAGAACCTCTCCAGGGCATTAGCATTTTAAAGCTAACCTCAAAGATGTCAGTGGGGCCTGGAACCTTCACCTCCAAACAGGTCATGCTGGACATTTTGGTTTCTGTCTGTGGAGGATGGGTGGGGTGTTGTGCCACCCTTGTTGTTCTGTCCACTGGCTCTGTCATGCCAAATTTGATCCGCCTGGGAGATTTGATCTGGCCTAATAAAACAATATCACTTGATATATTTTACTTGATGATCATTTCCCACAATCCTTTTTACAATATTAACATGAACATTAAAAAGAGACAGTAGGTTCATGTATTGTGTAAAAAGTGACAGTAGGTGTTGCTGAAGTGTGTTAAAAGCAGACCTGTCCTCAACACCTCTATTAGCTTTATCGGGAAATTGCATTGGGTCTAGTCAACCCAACCCCCAAAATTTCACAAATCATGTTTTCAGGTGAGCTCATGTCTTATTAAGAGGAGCCAAGCTCCCCCTGGCTCCCCTGTAGTTCACACCCTGCCTGAATGACCAGATACTGTTTAGTTAAATTACTTGCCAAGCTTTGACGTTTCCCTGGGTTTTTTTTTATCAAGATATTATTTAAATTTAGTTCAGATATTATGTTTTTGTTCCAATTTTAAAAAGTAATTACAATATGTTCACCTTCTTCCAGCCATTTATAGCTTGTCCTTATGAAACTCTTTTGGCTTTATAGATGTACTGTTGACTCACCTTGCTTTTCAAATGAGCTAATTTAGTTCAGTTTTCTTCTGGTTTATATACATTGTATGTACTTCAAAACGCAATAATATTTATGATCAGTTCATTTTCCTCCCTTTTTTTCAGAACCTGATTTCATTGATAGGGTTTTACATCTCAAATTTTAGAAGGTCCATCTTAAGGTCATATAATGTTTCTTGCTTTGTTTTATCCAGACAGAATTAATACATGCTATAATTTTATACCTTCTAGGCTCGAGTCCAAACAAAGAGGTATTATGTTTCTAGTAAGAGCATGTTCTGTTTCGACAAACATCATAAGTAATAAAAGCTATTGCAATCGTGTTCTGGTCCAACAGTGGTGTTGGAACAACCTCTACTTTTACAATGTTAGGGCATAATGAATGTGATGTAAACCATCGGTTGATGCTAGATTTAGATGGGCCAGTTTTCTTACTCTAAGTAACCATTTGATCAGGGTTCCTGACTCTTAAAATGCTGGTTGGGTCAAACATAGACTTCATATTACATTACATTACATTACAGGCATTTGGCAGATGCTCTTATCCAGAGCGACTTCCAACACAAAGTGCATTTCTTTGGGGACAAGATTATCAAAGCGCGACTGAAGGGTACAAGTCTCAAGTGCCAGTAGGGTTAGACAGGACTGAACCCTATGGATGACCTGTTGAGGGAAAAAAGTAAGAAACATTTAGTAAACCATAACTCTGATACAAAAATTAGTAATAAGCAATGACCCTAAGGGTAGTTTAGCTACAAGAAAAACAATGGCTAAGTAAGAGAGCTAGGGAGAGAAGGAGAGAGGTGCATCCTGAAGAGGTAAGTCTTCAGTCTGCGCTTGAAGTTGGGCAGACTATCTGCTGTTCTGACCACCGTGGGAAGGTCATTCCGCCAGCGGGGAGCCAGAGCAGACAGCAGACATGACTGGGAGGTGCAGGCATGGAGAGGAGGAGGCACCAGGTGCGCTGAAGACGCGGAACGGAGTGCACGGGCAGGCGTGTAGGGTCTGGTGAGCTTCTGAAGATAGGACGGAGCCGTCCCCTTAACAGCCTGGAAGGCAAGCACCAAAGTCTTGAATCTGATGCGAGCCGAGACAGGTAGCCAGTGGAGATCGGCGAGGAGGGGAGTAACGTGGGTGCGTCTGGGAAGGTTGAAGACCAGACGAGCAGCAGCATTCTGGATGAGCTGCAAAGGTCGGATGGAAGATGCTGGAAGGCCAGCAAGGAGGGAGTTGCAGTAGTCCAGGCGAGAGAGTACCGTCGCTTGTACTAGCAGCTGCGTGGAGTAGGTGGTGAGAAAGGGGCGGATTCTTCTGATGTTATCAGGAAAAATCTGCACGCCAGACTCACCGCTGCGATGTTCTCGGAGAGGGTCAGCTTGTTGTCAAAGACCACTCCGAGGTTCTTGGCGCAGGATGACGTGGACAGGATGGTGTCACCCAGGGAGATGGAGAGGTCCAGTGATGGAGAAGATGGAGCAGGAAAGAAGAGGAGCTCTGACTTGTCTGGGTTGAGCTTAAGATGGTGGGTGTCCATCCAGCTCTGAATATCCCGGAGACAAGCAGAGATCCGAGCGGAGACCTGTGAGTCAGAGGGAGAGAATGAGAGAAAGAGTTGGGTGTCATCGGCATAACAATGGTAGTACAAGCCATGGGCAGAGATGACAGGTCCAAGAGAATGGGTATAAAGAGTGAAGAGCAGTGGACCAAGAACAGAGCCTTGAGTAACTCCTGTGGCAAGCAGATGGGGTGCCAACAGTAGACAAGGAGGAGTTTACAAGGTAGGTGATGAATGGGAGGATGGCTGGGGTGACAGTCTGGAGGAGGGATGAAGGGATGAGATTCAGAACACAGGTGGTAGGACGATGGGAAAGGAGAAGCTTGGAGACCTCAGTGTCGGTAAGAGGAGAGAAGGTGGAAAAGGACAAGGAAGATGTGGAGGGGAAAGAGGGAGGAGGGGGAGAGACAGGCAGAAAGGTGTTGCAGATGTCTGCAATCTTACCATCAAAGTAAGATGCAATGTCACCTGCAGAGAAGCAGGATTGAGGTTGAGGAGGAGGGGGGCTGAGGAGAGAAGGGAGAATAGCTGTTGAGGATTAGGGGAGGAGTTATGAATCTTGGATTGAAAGAAATTAGCTTTAGCGGAGGAGATAGAAGAGGAGAAAGCAGTAAGAAAAGACTTGTAGGACAAGAGGTCAGAGGGCACCTTGGATTTCCTCCACCTCCTCAGCTGCCCAAAGCTTGGCCCTGCTGATACGGAGGATGTCGGTCATCCATGGGCTAGGAGGAGAGGAACATGCTGGCTTGGAAATTAGAGGACAGAGAGAATCAAGAGCTGAAGATAGAGAGGAGAGGAGAGAGGAAGATGCAGAATCAGTGGGGAGGTTAGAGAATGAGTCAAGGGAGTGGAGAGAAGCAAGGGTAGCAGATGCAAGAGAGGAGGGAGACAGGCAGCGGAGATTACGACGCACAGACACAGACAGGGTGGAGGCAGATGAGGGGGAAAGGGGAGGCAGAGGGAGAGAGAAAGAGATGAAATGATGGTCAGATGTATGAAGAGGGGTCACCACAAGATCAGAGGAGCAGCAGTTCCTCACAAAGACCAGGTTGAGGACGTTACCAGCTCTGTGAGTCGGAGGAGAGTGCTGCTAGGAGAGGTCGAATGAGTGGGGCAATGGAAGAACGGCAGCAGGCTGGGATGATCCTAGGTGGATGTTGAAATCACCTAGAAGGATCAGCGGGGTGCCGTCTTCCGGGAAGGAGCTGAGCAGGGAGCCCAGCTCATCCAAGAAGTTGCCAAGGGGCCCTGGGGGACGATAGATAACAATAATAAAGAGTTTTGCAGGGCATGTGACAGTAACAGAATGGAATTCGAAGGAGGAAATGGAAAGGTGAGGGAGAGAAGAAGCAGAGAATTTCCAAGAAGAAGAAATTAGCAAACCAATCCCACCACCTCGGGCCGGATGGGTGTGAGAGAAGGAGAAGGAAGAGGAGAGGGCTGCAGGAGTAGTGATTATCAGGCGTGATCCAGGTCTCTGTGAGAGAAACGAAGTCGAGGGAGAGGTAGGAGGCGTATGCTGAGATGAAGTCAGCCTTCCGCGCAGCAGATTGGCAGTTCCATAACCCCCCTGCCACAGTGAGGGCGGCAGAGGGGGTTGCTGAGGGGTAGATGAGGTTGGAAGTGTCCCGTCGTCGAGCAGGGCCACGACGATGGAAACACCTCCTGCGTGACTCCCACAGATGGACTCCCTTGTCTTTGTGTGACTCGGTCTTCGTGCAACGATGCTGCCGCTAGGCTAGAGGGGAGGGTACAAATACAGCAGGGAAAACCGGAGGGAGCAACGCTATAACTGCTACTGGCGAAAGTACATGCCACTGCTAATTAGCAAAACAATAGCAGCTGATGACTAAGCAATTACCCTGTCAACAACTGGTTTCGGTTAACTAAATATTCTAATGAACACAGTTGCACGAGGAAAGACAAAAAGTTAGATTACAAAGCTAAGGAGGATAAAAACTAATACCCACAGATCAATCAAACGAAAGGAAATACAAACTAAACTGACAACAGGTACAACCAAACGGTAAAGCTAACGCAATCTAATCAACTGACAAGGAAACAAGTACTTTGCCTGCTCTAGCCGAAACTTCAACAGATCAACAGATCCTGCACACCTGAAGTAATGCACTTTTTTATATACATATTAAAATATACCACATATTGGTTAAGGAGGTGTGATTACAGTATTGTTGGGGCCTGTGAGGTCATAAATCCATGTAATTTAGGGCTGGTTCAAAATCCCCACCGAATTAAATGTTCAGATTAGGATTGATTTCTCAGAATTCATTATGAATAGCGTCTAGGACATAATTATTTCTCTTATTTTGGCTGTAACCATAAATATTCCCAGGCAAATAAATAATTCCAAAACTGACCATCTGTTGTGACAACTGCTAAATCATAATGACCTGCAGAGTTGAGATGAGATAAAATAACTTACATTTATGTTTTTAAAAAGAGGCCCAGTTGAGTATTGAATTCTTTCAATAATTCATCGACTATCCCTTGACTGTTGATGAGATTCTCCTATAATTCGTCCAAGTACGTTTTCAGATGATCCAGCTAATTGCTACAGACAGGCCATTTCTCACTGAGATCTAACGTTGTCCCTTTAAGAATGCCAGGAGATCTTATTAGTCCCAAATGAG
Source organism: Albula goreensis (assembly GCA_022829145.1). Lineage (NCBI taxonomy): Eukaryota > Metazoa > Chordata > Actinopteri > Albuliformes > Albulidae > Albula > Albula goreensis. The sequence goes on from CM040747.1 coordinate 37,181,434, forward strand.
CCTGTTATGATGCTATATATGTTTTGTTAAAATAATACATTTTAGATTACGTAGATGACGAGGGTTGACATTGTTTAATGAATGAGAGAGTGGTTTGACTCTGTGACCCAGAGAGTGATAAGTGAGTGAGTTGGATCGACGCTATTTCCAGTGAGGTTTCTGCTCGCAGTTCAGCAGCGTCTGGTAAATCCTGGAAGCGGATCTCACAAAACTCGTCAACTCCATTCGCATATTGTTTTTTCCCCACGGTTTTCTTTCATTTTTAATCCTTAACCAACTAAATAGTGTGACAATGTGACGCTCAGCCCAGGCTGTCGGGATCTTTTAGAAAACGCTGAACAAACGGATTGCAGCAAACTGTTGCCTTCGCAATTCCAAGACCGGGCTGTCCGTCCCCGGTGACAAGAGCGAGCTGGCCGCGGAATGAGAAGCTGCGGCATCGGGTACAAGCGGCGGAGGCAACGCCAGTCCTCTTTTCTTTCTTATTGTATTTAAACAAGCGGAGTGTATCAGCCGCACGCCACTAAACTCAGAAACCTTATAGCTAGCATTGACGAATTTAAAGACAACCAGAGTAAGGTCAGGCATGCAGTATCTGCCCAGGGAGGCCGTGACACTGTCAAGCTAGGAATATATATCTCGTTTTACCACAAATATTTTGGAATCCACATCAATTGTAAGCTATTTTTCATCATCATTTCTGATTGGAATGCCGGGCTTCTTTCTTTTGATGAGGAAAAGTTTGTTGGAGCTCTCAGTCCAGCAGGCTCCACTCAGACATTGTAGGCGATCACTCCAGTAATAGTGGAGTGTGTGATGGAAGTCTCTCGTCAAATTGATGTTTTAGAACACAATTGGTAGGCTAAATACTTAGCTACAGGATGAAACATTGATTTGACTGCATGCCGAATTTAACTATAATTATCAAACCTACTTTACTGCTGTCTCATAAGACCGTCTATGATTGAGTTTCCTTTGTAAAGGTACCAGAGTCAGACATGACGGTGCCATCTCGAGTCCCTATAGATTCACAATTCTAAGCTCTGTGGTAACCCCTCATCACTCCATGTGGGACACAGCAAAATATTTTACTTGCAGTTACATTTATCCTCGTTACATAAATTCATGTAATGGAACTTGACACAACAAGGGAAGAGACAATCAAGTGTGGAGGAAAGACCACTCCAGCCTGGGCCAATTAACTTGGGGCCCTCACCACACTTTAATGCTCCTTAGGTATTCCCAAACTTCTTTTGCAAAACAAAATCCACAGAGTCTGATGCAAAATGGTTTATTGTATACTTCCTGAAAGCATTACACAATAAGCCGGGCTGGTCTGCGCAGAACAACAAAAGGTCACCGAGGCAATCCACCATTCACTCTGAAGGGTTCATCACCCTGCATCCATTTTTATTCCTTTTCTTATCTAAGGCCTTCCCCAACTTATCTAAGGCCTGCCCCAAGAGGAGCACCTTATGCCCTCCTCCTTCCCTTAGTGTTAACATTAACTTGATCCTTGACATTAATATTTATAAGTAATGGTCAGCAATCTATTAAAAAATATATTGTCACCTATTGTCTGGTAGTGAATTACATCCAGGTTGGGTTGGCTCCATTATTTATATGACTGTATTTTCCTACTGTCACAGCATGCATCATTTTAAGTACATCTGCCATTGTTATGTTAGTTCAAGAGAAGGCCTGATCTTACAAATTATGCCTCTACACTACGTTGGGGAATTTTGGAAAAATCATAAAAGCAATAACTATCAAAAAGTTTGGTCACAGGTCATTGAGAAATGATCACCATCAGAACAGACATACTGCACTGCTGATCAGATGTGAACTAAAAACCCCCTTGCCTTCCTGTGACTCCTCCTGTGAACCTTTAGCTGTGTGATAATGTTTGCTTTTCTACTCTCATGGGAAGGAATACAAACTTCTCAGAACTTATCAAGCTAACTCACTGTTCACTCTGAAGGCTGGAATTTGCTTTAATAATGAAATACAGTATAAAAGGATCTGATAACTCCATCCTTTGCCCTGCTGTCCACACTTGGCTCAGGGGCATGAGCAGGGCCATGAGTGAGGCTTAAAGCCCAGGGTTAGCCTGAAAAAGACTGTGGAAAAGGTAGCTGGGCCATTAGCCCCAATTCTGACAGAAGTGAATAGAGGAAAAGGAGCTATTTGGGTCAGAAGCACAGCTGTAGAACTGTCAGACTTGAGCAGGACATCTTATTCTCAGGTGTAAAGTGCTGCAGTTGGAGAGTGTAGCACAGACATCTTCCTCAGAGCATTGTAGATCTTACAATCTTCATTATCACTCTTTATCAGTGAGCACCATCAATAATACAACATTTAAAATATTAAGTGTTAAATATTAACACATCACCTCTTTCTTTCAGACTCAGCTTCTGTGGTCTTACAGAGGAGTCCTGTGAAATTGTGGCCTCAACTCTCCAGTCATCAAACTCACCCCTGAGAGAGCTGGACCTCAGCTACAATAACCTGGGAGATTCAGGAGTGAAGCTGCTCTGTGCTGGACTGAAGAGTCCAAACTGTAAACTACAGACACTGGGGTGAGTAGTGCTGTGTACTTTGTGACCTTCAGTAAATACTTTGTTATTATGGCTCCATACAGTGAAATGTTAAACAGCTCCTTCTCTCAATCAAACTTCTCCTCTCCAGCCTTCCTTCCTTTGCCCACATTGGTCCCATCCCTCTCTTCTTACTCCTCTATCACAGCAAAGTAAAGCAGATTTGGGTAATTCAGTGGTACAGTGCCACAGAATGAATTTATGCTAGATATATGATATTGACATTGAGAGTTTAATCATACTTTAAAATGTGGGTATTTATACAGACTATACTGAAGTATCAAAGGCTTTCCAGGTACTGGGAAAAATCACTCAATTCCAAAGAATTACTGAGCATTTTGCATCCAGCATATTATGAGAGTTTGAGGATAAGGAGACTGTGATACCTTTGGATGCTGAGCACATTGACCCAGAACCTGGTAAATGCTGGACTGTGATGCCAGTACAGGAGCAGGAGATTACAGGGCCCAATGAAAGTGAAAAAGTGAACACAGAATTTGGAAATACTTTGGTTTGGCACCAGTTGATCATCATCATTCATACAACTAGTAACACAACTAAATACTAAAATAAGGACCACAATAAATTGAAAATGAGCTTTTATATCTTTTTCAACTTTCAGAGATGAATAATGCACTGATTTACAAGAGCCAACGAAAAAATATGAGCATGTTATAAGATGCATAAAGTGCAATAAAATAATTTTGTTTCCTGAATCAGACTGATAATTGTGATTAAACATTGGAATCACAATATTTTGCAAATTAATTGGGATTATAATTTTAACCATAACCATTCAGTTCTAAATTTCAGGACAGAAAGTTGAACAGAAGCAACTGTGAATGTTCTGAAATGCAGACCTGATTATAAACAAGCTCTGAAACTGACTGATGCCTGAAAACAGGGAAAGCAGACTATCGTAGCCTAGAATATTGATTGCTTTTTTGTTTTGTCTCTAATTTTTTCAGAGAATGGCAGTTAAGTATCAGAGAGTAAATATTTTGTTTCTTATCTGAGCACCTTAATTGTTTATAGTTAAACATCAAAAAATGATTTTAGTTTCCTGCTGATGGCTCAGTGATGTGCACTGTTTTGACATTGGTGTTCCCACGTTGGAGTTTTTTGGTAAAATTCATAAAACCAATAATTATCAAAAAGTTTGGTTACAGGTCATTGAGAAATGATCACCATCAGAACAGACACACTGCACTGCTGATCAGATGTTCAACAAAAACCCCCTTGCCTTCCTGTGACTACTCCTGTGAACCTTTAGCTGTGTGATAATTTCTGCTTTTTTACTCTCAATGGAAGTAAATACAAACTTCTCACAACTTGTCATTCTAACTCACTATTCACTCTAAAGGCTGGAATTTGATTTAAAAATGAAATACAGTATAAAAGGATCTGATAACTCCATCCTTAGCCCTGCTGTCCACACTTGGCTCAGGGGCATGAGTAGGGCCATGAGTGAGGCTTAAAGCCCAGAGTTAGCCTGAAAAAGACTGTGGAAAAGGTAGCTGGGCCATGAGCCCCAAATTCTGACAGAAGTGAATAGAGGAAAAGGTGCGATTTGGGTCAGAACCACAGCTGTAGAACTGTCAGACTTGAGCAGGACATCTTATTCTCAGGTGTAAAGTGCTGCAGTTGGAGAGTGTAGCACAGACATCTTCCTCAGAGCATTGTAGATCTTACAATCCTCATTATCACTCTTTATCAGTGAGCACTATCAATACTACATTTAAAATATTAAGTGTTAAATATTAACACATCACCTCTTTCTTTCAGACTCAGCAGCTGTGGTCTTACAAAGAAGTCCTGTGAAATTGTGGCCTCAGCTCTCCAGCCATCAAACTCACCCCTGAGAGAGCTGGACCTCAGATACAATAACCTGGGAGATTCAGGAGTGAAGCTGCTCTGTGCTGGACTGAAGAGTCCAAACTGTAAACTACAGACACTGGGGTGAGTAGTGCTGTGTATTTTGTGACCTTTCCTAAATAGTTAGTGATTATGGCTCCAGACAGAGAAATGTTAAACAGCTCCTTCTCTCGATCAAACTTCTCCTCTCTCCAGCCTTCCTTCCTTTGTCCACATTGGTCCCATCCCTCTCTTCTTACTCCTCTATCACAGCAAAGTAAAGCAGGATAAAACCCCATGAGTCTTAGGGTTGCCAGCTGTGTGGTTCCTGACCAGAATTATCTTGTGTTGAAGTTCAGTGTGAAAGTGGAATTATGTGTGTGTGTTGAGACAGCAACATGCATTTTATAGTTATTTACTCTGCTCCCTTCTTTTATGGTCCCTTGCCATGCACCCAGACACGGCCTGAGAGGGACAAATGGACTCCACCCACTTGTAAATACCCCTGAATCAGTGACCAAAGAGGCAACAGGCTTTTCAAGCATGGCATGGAGCAGAGCTTTACTCAGAAACTAAAACGAAACACTTATGACAGCCAAAATGGATGTACATTTGGGGTTACCAGTTAAAAGCGGAATTGGGCGTGATACGACCCTCTTTGTTGTTGGTAAGCCCTAAGATGCCCCCAAATTTAGAATCCTTTGATAAACATGCCCAACCACAGGGGGCTATCACCTGTCTCTCTCCCTCTGGTTCCTTCCCCTACTGGAGCACATGCATGTGTGTGTGTGTGTGTGTGTAACCGAGCAAGTGAACAGGTTTACTTAAACTATCCTGGAGTTACTCGTTAGAACACCCGCACAGCCTGCAGCATGTAGGTAGGAGATAGTTTGTCGGACGTGGCGTGCCCTTTTCTTGGTGATCGCATCAGCACTGAAGCTGTAATAATTTGTAGAGCTTTACATGGGGAGAGGGAGATTAGACCCTGATTAGATAGCTATTCTATCATTCCCTGATGAGTATCTTTGTGAATTTTCCCATTTTCTGAGCAATCAATAATTAATTTGAACAACATTCTCCAGGCTCATATTTCAAACATTAGGCAGCACACCATTTCAAGGTGCTTTATTGGCATGACATGGGCTGTGTTGCCAAAGCAAATGGTACAGTTAACACAACAACAGAACAATTAACACAATTAATAATGAGGGAAAAAAGGAACAAACATGAATGCATACAATGAATGACTATTAACTAACATTTATACATTTATTACATTCCTGCACTGGTGACAGGTTGCTACATATAGAGAAGCCAGGGAGGCTGTGTGTCCTTCACCCAGTAAGATTGGTAATTGTCTCTTCACAGGGAGTGTTTCAAAATTTGCATATATTCTTTTTGATTTTTCAAAGAAGTATTTGTGAATTTTTGTGTAATTTGTGCAGTATAGGAGGAAGTGTAGCTCTGTCTCAGCCTCACCTGTCTCACAGTGATCACATATCCTCTCCTCTTTTGGGCGCTGGTTTGCTTGTGTCTGCCTGTTTCAATGGCCAGGCTGTGATCACTTAGTCTGTATTTGGTTTGGATCTGTCTCTGCTTCATATCTCTGACAGTGGAGAGATATTCTGCCAGTTTGTCATTTCTGCTTAACATAGTGTATCAACACAATTTGTTTTGGGGTTTTGTCATTTTCTTCCAGTGTGCCAAATAAGAATCTTTTATTTATTAATTGGCTGACTTTAATTGAAGCAGTGCTGGTCTGAAACATGTCATAGTTAGTATTGTTAGTTATTTGGTTTGTTAGTTTAATGGCCAGCTGACTGAGAGGACTTCTATTGGGGCTTAGCTCTTGGGATAGGAAGGCCTTATATTGGAAGGAATCTCGTTTTCTTGCAATTGCATAATCTACCACACTGTTCCCAAGAGCTGAGCTGTAAGTGAACCTTCCAAAGGAGTCCCCTCTGATCCTACCATGAATGATATACAGACCCAAGGTTTGACAGAGATACACTACCTGTCTACCATTTTTATGAATGACATTGTTGTGGCTGTTTGTGGTTTTTATGATTGGAGTGTGGTACATAGGAGATTGGCCAAAGATGTGTTTGTTTCCTTCAGTGGTGAGGAAGTCAGGGAGAGTACCTGTCCTGGTGTTTAGGCCTCCACAGAGCAGCACACTTCCCTGGGCCTGGAAGTGGCAGATGTCTGTGTGCAGACCATTAAAAATGGATGCATTGAAATAGGGAGAATCCAATGGGGGGTGTAGATTGCACATAGGTACATATCTTTTTTAGATGGGAAGATTTTTTTATTTATTTTTAACCAAAGGTAAGTGTCACCTGTTTTTACTGGCTCAATGAATTTACTTATTTCTTCCTTGTACCACACAATAATTCCTCCAGAATCTCTGCCATGATTTATATGCGTATGTTTAAGAGAAGGGAGAATTATCTCTCTGAAGTTGGGTGGGTATTCTGTGGACACATCAGCACGACACCAGGTTTCACTGAGTAACAAAACATCAACATTTTCTAAACTACTTACAAATTCAGGATCTGTGCTCTTCAGACCAAGTGATGAGGACCACAGACCCTGGATGTTCCAGCTACAGATTTTTAGAGTCAAAATGTAAATATAAATGTATCGAAAAATTAAATAAACTACAAACATGAAACTATATATCTAATTGATTTAAAAAGGATTTGCTTATGATTGAACATATACATTGTATACTCTCAATTATATTAATTATTATGTATTTATTTATTTACCTATTTTGTACTCACTCCCCTCTAGGTTATTCATTTGTTGCAGATCAAACCCAGCAGGCGGCAGATCTCTCTCATGTCAGAGCCAGAAGGGCTCTGAGTGGCTGCAGCATAGCTGAGTCCAGGCTGTGTGCGCTGGGCTGCAGCATAGCTGAGTCCAGGCTGTGTGCGCTGGGCTGCAGCATAGCTGAGTCCAGGCTGTGTGCGCTGGGCTGCAGCATAGCTGAGTCCAGGCTGTGTGCGCTGGGCTGCAGCATAGCTGAGTCCAGGCTGTGTGTACTGGGCTGCAGCATAGCTGAGTCCAGGCTGTGTGTGCTGGGCTGCAGCATAGCTGAGTCCAGGCTGTGTGTGCTGGGCTGGAGCACAGCTGAGTCCAGGCTGTGTGTGCTGGGCTGCAGCATAGCTGAGTCCAGGCTGTGTGTGCTGGGCTGCAGCATAGCTGAGTCCAGGCTGTGTGTGCTGGGCTGCAGCATAGCTGAGTCCAGGCTGTGTGTGCTGGGCTGCAGCACAGCTGAGTCCAGGCTGTGTGTGCTGGGCTGCAGCATAGCTGAGTCCAGGCTGTGTGTGCTGGGCTGCGGTGCTGAGTGTTGGGTTGTGGGGGGGTGGTGGGAGCGGGGTGGGCAGCGTGGGCATCCTGCCTCTCCCCTGGTGCTGTGTAGGGCCAGTCCTCCTGGGCACATGAATCCTCTGTGTCCCATGACGGCTGTGCTTGGCTATGGGGCTGGGGCTGGCTGGCTGTCGGCCCAAGGCGGTGTCTCTCAGGTAAATATTTTGACCCCCTGCTCATTTTGGTGTACCCGGTCACATAGATGTTGAGCGTTCAGATTGGGGTGGTGGATGAGGTGTACGTTCGCCAGCTGTGAGCAGCCCCTGCTCAGCTGGCTTTTGGTGCTGTTTATGGTGTGCTGTGACACGTCAGCACGGGGCAGAAGGGTGGAGATAATAATCTTTGCCCTGGGGAAGCGCTGTGTGGCTCTCTCAGCCACTCCAATCACAGAGGCAGCCACCCCCTCCCACTGAGAGGCCAGGTCATTGGTCCCGGTGTGGATGATGATGGTGCCAGGGTTTCCCAGGATGCTGTCTGAGAGCTGCTGTAGGGCAGACTTAGTCGTGGGGTACCACAGCTTACACACCCTCCTTTCCGGGAACATGCGTCTCATATCCACATGCTTCCGGTTGGGGTCGGTCAGGAAGGCAGTGTCTGTGGATGGTGCCACTGTGTGTGTGGGGTGGGCAGTGTGTTTGGGTAGTGCCATGTGATTGGAGGGTGTAGTGTGATTGGAGGGTGTGGTGTGATTGGAGGGTGTGGTGTGATTGGGGGCTGTGGTGTGATTAGAGGGTGTAGTGTGATTAGGGGGTGTAGTGTGATTAGGGGGTGTAGTGTGATTAGAGGGTGTAGAGTGATTAGGGGGTGAAGTTTGATTCGGGGTGAAGTGTGATTACGGGGTGTAGTGTGATTAGGGGGTGTAGTGTGATTAGGGGGTGAAGTGTGATTGGAGGGTGTAGTGTGATTGGAGGGTGTAGTGTGATTGGAGGGTGTATGTGATTAGGGGGTGTAGTGTGATTAGGGGGTGAAGTGTAATTCGGGGTGTCGTGTGATTAGGGGGTGAAGTGTGATTGGAGGGTGTAGTGTGATTCGGGGTGAAGTGTGATTGGAGGGTGTAGTGTGATTAGGGGGTGAAGTGTGATTGGGGGTGTCATGTTATTAGGGGGTATAGTGTGATTGGAGGGTGTAGTGTGATTAGGGGGTGTAGTGTGATTGGAGGGTGTAGTGTGATTAGGGGGTGTCGTGTCATTGGAGAGTGTAGTGTGATTTGGGGGTGTAGTGTGAGTGATGTGTCTTGAGGAAGGAACTGGTCTGTTTTTCCTGGAGGTGGGTGAGGGGGTGCATGTAGCTTGTTTAGATATTGCCTAAATTGGCCTAAATTGTTACTTGTAGCCATTTTTTTTTACCAGCCTGTGCTGAGCTGGCCTGTCAATCAAGCTGCTTTCCAACTGTCAATTTTAAGTGTCACTTTTTACAGTTGGGACACACAGCTAGGTGGCTAATGGTAATGCTACACAGTTTAATTCAGTGATGTAATGTAGTTTTTTCCCCTTCAGTTTTATTTTGTTCTCTATCTTTTGTCCTTTTTCATCATTGTGGTTTGCCTTTCTTATTTTATCCCTTTAAATTTAAAAATTAAAAATTTGTAAAGGCTTACCTTTCTTCTGTTTTCTTTTTGTGTTCCCTTTTTAATAAATGTCCAAATTCCTTTTTCTTGTGGTGTGTGAATTTGTCCTCTTATTTTCAATCCTTTCTGTCCTTCTTTTCCGTTTGTTATTTTTTGTTGTTGTAATCCTTTCTCTTTCTTCCACTATTCCTGTCCCTTTACTGTGGGTGATTTAGCTCAGCATTTCCAAAGAATTTCCATTTGCTTATTTAAATGTAAAAAAAAAAACAATAAAAATGACCTTATAAATAACTGAACTTATGGATTGTCAATGAGTATGTAATATTAGTTTTGTATTTGTGTTTAATTTGTAGTTTATTTTATTTGATCCATTCTAAAGATGTTTTTTATCAGGAGCTCATCTATCTGTGATTCACCCTCCATTCAGAACAAATGTTATTCTTTGCCTTTGAGTTTTATATCAATGGAAGTTTTCTTTGTCACATCAGAGAGGCTGAACACATTAGCAAGGCAACCGTTACTCTTCCTGTTACTCTTCTGCACTGTTAAGATAATATGTGATGCAGTCCACATCATTACAAATGCTGAATCCAAGTGGCCAGGCTCTGTCCATGACTCAGCTTAAATTTTTACAAAACTTACACTGTACGCCCATATGATTATAGGACAGTTTGATGGTGTCCTACTTGGGGACAGAGAGTTCCCCTACCTGTCCTCTATGATGACCTCTTACCCTGACCCTGAGCCATCTCTACATGTTATCATATTCTCTTTGTTATACAGTCAACTCCAGAATTATTGGCACCCCTGACTGGAAATGCAGTAAAAATACAATCAAAAAATAACATTTTTGAGATAAACTCAAAATGCATAGATGTGAAAAACATTGTCATTTATGAACATTCCTATTATTCCAAAATCATACATTTATTTAACAAATAAACAAATTAATTAAAAAGAAGGATTCATAATTATTGGGTCTTACATTGTTTGACAAGGTTAAGGCACACATTTGGATGGATTTTGGACCATTCCTCTTTGCAGATCCTTTCAAGATCCTTCACATTCTTGGGTTTGTGCTCATCACCTGCCCTCTTCAGTTTAGCCCACAGATTTTCCATCGGATTGAGGTCTGGTGACTGAGATGGCCATTACAGAACATTGATTTTGTTGTCCCAGAAATATTTCTGTGTGGATTCAGAGGTGTGCTTTGGGTCATTGTCTTGGTGGAAAGTTCACCTACAGCCAAGTCTCAGCCTTCTGGCAGAAGAAACCAGATTGTCAGCCAAAATTGCCTTATACTTGGTGGAATCCATTGAGCCATCGATCTTCACCAGTGCCCCTGGACCTCTGAAATTAAAACAGCCCCAAAACATCACTGACCCACCACCATGCCTTTCCTCATATGCATCTGTTTTTGGATGCCAAACATGCCGATGCTTTATCTGACCGAAACATTTAATTCTGGTCTTATCTGACCACAGCACCTTCGTTCAATATTTATTAAAATTATTTTTTGGCTTCTGTGTCTCGGGGTGAGAAAAGGCTTTATTGTTGCATCCCTTCTAAAAATCATGTGGTTACGGAGGTGGCATCTGATGGTGCTTTTTGAAACCTGGCGACCCCAAGATGCCACCAAGGCCTGCAATTCCTTCACTGTGATTCTTGGGGATTTTTTTGCTTCTCTCACCATCCTCCTCCCTATCCTAGGGGGAGAATGCATTTCTGTCCTTTACCTATCAGGTTTTCAGCTGTTCCATGTTTATATCTAATAATTATTTTATTATTATTTGTAATTATTTTTAAAAATATTATACATATTTTTAAAAAATTGCTCTGACAGTGCTCAGTGGTATATTTACTCCTTTGTGGATCATCTTGTAGCCATTACCAGTTATGAAAGTCTACAACCATCTGTTTCTTTTAAACTGCCATTTTTTTTTGTTTTCTTCATGTTGTTGGATGGCAAAGGGATTTTTTTATGAGTGGTACCTCATTTTTATACCCTAGTGAAACTGGAAGTGATGTAATGATAAAATATAGTTCCCTAACTCTTAGATGAACTTAAATTAGATGAATTTCATTCCTGGCTCAAATTTGGTAGATTTTATTTATGATAATATTTAGGGGTGCCATTAATTGTGAAACTTTGATCTGGAGGAAATTAATTTTTAATTAAATTAATGAATGATTTTGGTTGGCTCATTTGAAACGTTAATACACAACAGTAGTTGTTACATGTTGGCATTTTGAGTTTATCTCCATAATGTTACGTATTTTTTGTTGTAATTTTACCACATTTTCAGTCAGTTTTCCTGTGTGTGTTGTGCACATGAGGATAAATGTAGGAGTAAGAGCTGGGACAGTAAGAGAGGGAACAATGGGTTCTTCCTAGTTTTATAACTTTCATTGCCCATTGCATCTTTCTGTGGTTACAGAATTGGCTTACTGTTACTGAGGATGTCGGGCTGGGGCGGTGCTATAAACATCACTGGTGTTTCCTGTGGAGTGTGTGGAAATGTAGTTCCATTGTCCCTACACCCCCCTTTGGTCTCAGGATGCAGCTTAAGCCAGTATTCCTTTAGAGCGTAAAAGTCATTCAACATTCCACAGGTCCTGAAGTTCATTTGACAGGTTAAGACAGTTTGGCAAATCTGGGCAGTTCATACACAGCTGTAGACATCTGGGCAGTTATGTGTAACATTTAACCAATCATGAATAATATATCAAAAGAGAACACTACTAACAGTCAAGGACTGACTATTAAGGTACACTCATACCTACTGACAAACTCAATCAATAAAATATAATGGAAAATAAGAAAACAGCAGCACCTGGGAGGTTTATGCTTAAAGTGGTCAGGAGTGTTAGTGAGGTAGAGTATGAGTTGTCAGTGATCCAGTCATGAGAAGTCTGAGGAAGGTGCCCTATGGATCAGATGAACTTTTGACTACAGTTTGAGGTCTGGTCTGGCCCAGACTGGACTGGACTGTTTAGTCCCTTCAGACAGGAGCTGCTGTGGAAGGGTGATTCCTGGCTGTTACCCCCAGGTACCCTTGTGCTGTTCTGACAGAGAATGTTTATCCTGGTGACTGTATCAAGAAATGGAAGTACAGACATAATGATCTCATTTCTACAGTCCATCCTAGTTTGTGTGAAATCCTAACCAGGAGATATATGTTAACAGTCTTACATTAGTGGTACATCCTGAAGTCCAGCTAATTACTGATTTACATGACACTGGGTCAGTGAGCAGCTACTCACAATGAGGAGGTGTTGTGAAAAATGTAACAATGGGGCAGCACTCTAGGGATGTGCCCAGTGCACCTGCAAAGATCATCCTGTAGCTGTGGTTGCCTGATTGGGCTGGGTTTAACAGTCTACAGTAACTGACTAAATTACCATAAATATGTCTGATTAAATAGGCTTCATCAACTCATGTTTAGAGAGAAATGGTTGCTGTTGTTACAGGCAAACCAAGCTGAGTAAAAATGACTCATGCAGCCCCCTTTGGTAAGGTGGAGTTTGAACAACGAGAGAGTGATGGAGGAGGAGAGGTACTCTGTTTGCAGGTTTCCTTTTCCTGATGAGCATATGGGAACTTATGTTCCTTTCTAAGCAGTGCAGCTACTGTCAAACTGAATTATCTTCTTTCCAATGTTTGCTGTCATTGGATTGAGAAAAACAACTATAGTAAAATTTTGGCCAAAAGGTTTTCTTAATGTGTTTTTGGGGCTCTGAGGTTCTGAGGGAGTGATTTGGCACTTGCTCTGGACCTTCTGGTCAACCTCAGTTTTTTCATTTGTGGCACGATACGCAGGGTGTCCCAAATGGTCTGGGCTTCCCTTTTAATCTTATGCATTGATTGTTTATCTCTTGAGGACAAAACAACATGAGTATGAATACAGAGGTGGAAGCTGTGTAAGAAGAGAGATTTGAAAGTTTGACTCTCTTCTATACCTGGCTTGGAAAGGTATTGATGATGGTGTCAATGTTGTCTCAAACTGTTCAACAGTGTCAGTGAGGTATCAATAAGATCTTAATGATACCCATCCCCAGTGAGAGGTAACTGTAGTGAAACACAGTTTGTGTTCCCTGTGTGGAGGGGGATAAATCATACGATTGTCAGAAGATTCCTGCTGAGATCTTCTGGTCCCCCCTTTGGAAGGGTGCAGGATTAAAGACCTGAATAGACTGAAAGGTTTTGGTTAGAGGAAGTAGAAGAATGATGCTCAGAGCAGCCTGAGTCACAAGTAGACCCCCCTTTCCCCTTTTCACTGTGTGAAGAGTGAGATATCAGCACATAGTCTGATGTGGTTTCCACTGAAACACTGCTTAGTGAATTAGAGTAGGACCTGAGGTCGGCTAGACCGGATATTGGACCCAGATCAGAATGCAAAGTGTTTCTGTGCACCTGGTTATATGTGGCTCCTTGCAGAATTGAGGTGAGTGGGGATGAGAAGTTAACCACTGAAAGAAAAGAGGGGTGTCATGTGACTGCAGTACTGCAGAGCGTTCAATTTGGAAAAATTCCCCTCTGTAGGAGCAGAGATCTGATTTGGCAGAATGCAAATCATCCAGGTACTGCAGAGCTTTTTTGCTAAAGGTTTGTAGATCTTGGAGGATGTTTGTTTTGAGCTTTCAGGTTTACAATCTCACTCCCTAGTTACTCATTTGCAAAGGAGGGCAAGGCTGGCTTGCCTTGAGAGAGCCAAGACAGAGCATGACTATGTATTATTCAGTTAAAATTAGGTTAAGGGCAATTTAATAATGCCATTAAATTTCAGAGGTACTGAAGATGTTGGTATGCCAGTAAAATGACCAAATGGACAATTATTTTCATGATTTACAGATAATAATGATTGTTCATAATCAATTAAAGGTGTCTCGTAGAGTGATTTGAATGATTAAGGGTGATTGATAATACCAATAATGAATAGCAATGCTTTTCTTCAAGTTTGTGTGGAATTGTCAATGTGGTACCAAAGGGAATTCACAATCACAGTATGAGCTTTGCTTGCTGTCACTGGATTCAACTGCTGTAGACAGCGGTGTTTGAGAACATGCGCACCATCTAGTGGTCAATGTGGGAAGTGCAATGATTTAAGTGCAATGCTGCTTGGATAGGGGCCCCATTATCTGTTTTGTCAGGAGCCTCACTCCCTCCTTCTTCTACAGGGGCCCCACTCTGCCTGTTTTCCAAAATTGAATAGCATTTGTCTTTCTAAAAAAAAATTAAAAAACATAAAACACAGCCAAATAATATTGTCACAAAACATTGAATATGCCAAAATCTATCCTCACACATGAGAGCACCACAAAATGTAGAGTAAATGTGCTATTCAGCACATGGGAAGCAGAAAATATGAGGATAATGCTGTTCCTCACAAAGGCTCCAGTTAAAATGCAGGTGAAGTGTATGCAGTGCAAGAACAAACAGATAACACAAGGCACCAATTAAAAGTACTCAAGCTCATAAAATGACTTAAGCCATAAACATATTAATATTACCATAATAACAGAAAAACAATAGGAATTACCACACCCTTTTAACAACACAATTATTGATAATTAGTATTGGGGATCTAACCAGTTTCTGAAGGCTTTGTTCTATGAATAGAGTGGCTACAGTCAATGTTTAAGTGATAACAACACAGGCAACCAGTTATAAATACAAAGGCTTCATTACATATGAAATATGAATATGTGTATGAAAGCAAATCTGAGTGCATGTAGATGACTTAGTCAGAACACACAGAGTGTGTGTGTGTGTGTGTGTGTGTGTGTGTGTGTGTGTGTGTGTGTGTGTGTGTGTGTGTGTGTGTGTGTGTGTGTGTGTGTGTTTTCTCCATCGGCTGGGATGGTGTATATCTACAGTGTGTGTGAATGTTCACTCCACAGGCTGGGCTGGTGTTGTTCAGTGCACATTTGTTTTCAAAAAACATTTTAATACATTAGTAAATAAGAAAATTCTCAACATGAGTAAAACAACCATGTTGTTAATGAAGAGACGTATCCCATGTTCTCAGTTGAAGACAGATACTTTACTTACACAGCCGGCCATGGGAACACAAGCATGGAGCAAAATGTTCAAAGATTACATTGTGTGGTCAATATTTATTCAGTTTAAGGGAATTACATTAGCATGTGATGGCTCATATATGGTAATGGGGAACCCTCCATTCTACAGACGGCAGATAACAGGTCGTTAACAGGAGGCGCCATTTGGCCTTGGTTGTGTGTGTTCTCTCCACAGGCTGGGTTGGTGTATATTTATTGTGTGTGTGTGTTCTTTCCACAGGCTGTGTTGGTGTATATTTAAAGTGTGTGTGTGTTCTCTCCACAGGAAGGGTTGGTGTATATTTATAGTGTGTGTGTGTTCTCTCCACAGGCTGGGTTGCTGTAATCTCACAGAGGGCTGCTGTGATGATCTGGCCTCAGTCCTGTGTTCCCCTCACTCAGAGCTGAGAGATCTGGAGCTCAGAGACAATGAGCTGCAGGATTCAGGAGTGAGAGCGCTCTCTGCTGGACTGGAGGACCCACTCTGTAAACTGCAGAGACTGGGGTGAGTAACAAACACAAACCCCCTCTTTCATGAAGGACTCAAATGTGACTAAATATTCCACTAATATTAATAATGACTCAGGCTAAAGCTTTCTGTTCACTTTGCACAGTCAATCTGTGATGATAAAATGTGTGTTTTTCCAAAAGAAATTTCAGTGTTCATAAGGGAATAAATTATTGAATTGTTACTTGTGAAAATTATTCATTCAGTATTCCAATATTAATTACATACCTTCAATTATGGACAACAAAGAAGTAAATGAGTCAGTCCCACTCATTAAAATAATGATAATAATATGTATACTACTAATTCCACAGCCCTGTTATTTTATATTCAGATTCTGTCAGGTGTGTAACACACTGCTATGTGTTTGATAATGATAATCACCGATTCCACAGCCCTCTTATTTTACATTCAGATTCTGTAAGGTGTGTTTGTCCAGAGCTGGTCTCCTTCTCTCTGTAGGCTGTCAGGCTGTCGAGTCACAGAGAGAGGTTGTGATTCTCTGGCTTCAGCTCTGCGTTCAAACCCGTCACACCTGAGAGAGCTGGATCTGAGCTACAATCACCCAGGAGACTCAGGAGTGAGAGCACTCTCTGCTGCTAAACTGGACACACTTACACTGCTGTAAGTACAGAGTGTTTCCACACTGCACCTCATAGACACACTGCTGTAAGTACAGAGAGTTTCCACACTGCACCTCATAGACACACTGCTGTAAGTACAGAGAGTTTCCACACTGCACCTCATAGACACACTGCTGTAAGTACAGAGAGTTTCCACACTGCACCTCATAGACACACTGCTGTTTAAGTACAGAGAGTTTCCACACTGCACCTCATAGACACACTGCTGTAAGTACAGAGAGTTTCCACTGCTGTAAGTGAACCTCATAGACACACTGCTGTAAGTACAGAGAGTTTCCACACTGCACCTCATAGACACACTGCTGTAAGTACAGTTTCCACTCTGCACCTCATAGACACACTGCTGTAAGTACAGAGAGTTTCCACACTGCACCTCATAGACACACTGCTGTAAGTACAGAGAGTTTCCACACTGCACCTCATAGACACACTGCTGTAAGTACAGAGAGTTTCCACACTGCACCTCATAGACACACTGCTGTAAGTACAGAGAGTTTCCACACTGTGTGTCACTCAGTCACTGTCTGTTCTGCTGTTCCTACAGTGTGGACCATGGAGGAGAGAGCAGGAACAAACCAGGACCCAGGAAATGTGAGTCTGTCAGCACTGAACACTCACTCCCTCCATTTCCTCTCCTCCCTCTCTCCCTCTTTCTTTCACATCTATTTTCAACTCTTTTTCAGTCCCTCTCTTCACCATTCTCTCTTTCACACTCAGACAGAAGTCTGTCCATACATACAGCACTGTGTGTGTGTGTGTGTGTGTGTGTGTGTGTGTGTGTGTGTGTGTGTGTGTGTGTGTGTGTGTGTGTGTGTGTGTTTCATGGTCATTGAGTTCAGTTTGTGTTTGTTTGTAGATGGTGTTTACAAACTTTCTCCCATATTTAGACACCTACACATAAATACACACACAAACAGCCACACATACTCCAAACACACACATGAACACACTCACACAGAGGTGCACACACATACACACACAACCCTGTTTCTCTCTTTCTCTCACACACACTCAGTCACACATAATGAGATGAATATTAATAATGATAATTAATCTCATTAATGTCTCTGGTTTGCAGATGGCTGTCAGCTCACACTGGATCCAAACACAGTGAACAGATTCCTGTCTCTGTCTGAGGGGAACAGGAAGGTGACACGCACATCCAAAGCGACGTACAAGGAGTGCATACAGTCAACGTAAATACAGGACAAATCATTGAAAATTAGTGTATCATTTATATAAACAGCAGTTTAAAGTACAGCTAAAGAACGGTCAATGTAATAGTCATCGTAACAAACATAGCATAGCCAACAAAACAGTACATAGCAAGTAATACATTTATAAACAATACTTTATACAATTTATAATTAAGTAATGAACTGAAAGGAACTGAAACGACTGTATCTCAGCATAGAAGTCAGCTGTCTAGGCCAGGTTGGCCAGGTTGCGTCTGCGGTGGTTGGGTCTCCTGAAACGAGTAGAAGAGCACACAGCAATTGGGGAAGGAAGCAAACACATGACGAGCTGAAGGTTGTCTGAAGAGAAGAGAATAAAGAATAAAGAAACTGTAGGTAGAGGCCAGAAAAGGCACACACAAAGTGATACAAGGAGGTGATGAACTGGCGATGAGGCTGCTGTACCGCTAATTCGACAATTGACAGCATTTTAACAATTGCTGCTACCGCTTCAGACACACAACAAAAAATCAAAACTACGTCAGTATTCAGTATGTTCTGTCCCACAGTCCCTCACAACTAAATGAATATTCAGTGTTGGTTCACAAATTTTGGAAGAAAAACAATCCCAGTAGATAGGAAGTACTTGGTAATTCATAATTTCTGTCTGTCCTTTATGTTCAATTCTGCACCAGTTGTCTACTTCTCTGTTGCATTTTGTTCTACATTTGAGCTTCCTGCTCATTGTAACATCATAGTTATGGAATGGCATTTTAGTCAAAATTAAATAAACAAAACGTTCATGAAATAAATAATCAAAGATAATACATTACATGATAAATTGTGAAATAATTCAATAAATACTCAACCCATTATGATAAAATATTATTTCAGCATATTAATTTTTACAATGCTATAAGCATGTTCTAATTTTGCTTCATAATGATGTAGTAATTCATTATTTGATCTTCATTTCATAATAATACATTTTATTTCCAAATGGCTTTTTTCGAGCAACCTATTTTAATTCATAATCATGAAACTTTTATTTTATAATGCCAATTTTATCACAATTCTTTGTGAACTGCAAGTAATTTAGAGTGTAAATACTAGCACCTTACGGCAAAACAAGTTTGCACCAACACTGGCCATTCTCATGTATGATATGACACTCTTACTGGAGTTACATACCTGGCTGGCTCATGAGCTACAACTAGGTTAAATATTAAACCCCTGTAATTTCTGTTTGATTCAGGATGTAACTGTCCAAGAAAATAGTGGAACACAGTATACCAGCTACCATACAAAGTGGCTGGTACATTTTGGTATGGTATTGTTGCAATAGAAGAAAAGTCCAAATGACATATGAATTGATAGTTGTTTGTATTTTAAGGGCATTCATATTGTGACATCATAGAGGCTGAAATATTGAAAATTCTAAACAATTTGAACATACTACTGTTGCTGGGAAACAGAATTGATGTGAATTCTGTCCAATTCTATGTTCTAAATTTACAAGAATAATTAAATAATATTACACCTCGGTCATAGGTACAAGGCCGCAGCCCGAGTGCCAAAGATAATCACAGCCATGCTGATATTCAGTATAACAGCAAGACCTTGAGTGTGATATTATAACAGCAAGACCTCCTCCTCCCCCACCTCCGCCTCATCTTCTCCTTCTTTCTTCACTACAGGTACCTTATCCTGACTGTTCTCCCAATTTCTTTCAGCCAAAAAAGGGGGGGGTTTCCCTCACCTCGAGGACAGAACTACTCCTCCCCTTTAGACTCCAAGCCCAAGTACATTCTCTTCAATATCCCTTATCAATAAACTCATTTAATGCTCTATCGATGTCTCTGCATTTTGTACTACTGAATGCTTTTAACACTTCTACAGACAAGTCTGTTTATCAAATAACAATAATCTGAGACAACAAATTATGTTTTTTGTTGTTTATTCAGCTCCGAACAAAAATAGTTCCTTTAGAATTAAATTTACACATGTTGTCAAGCAACACATAACCAGTTTCTTGACTGCAGGTTAGTCAGCCCATTTTATCTGATGATCAGCCACAATAGTGAACATAAAAAAATGTTTTCAGTTATAAGGCTCTAAAAATGTTACAGAATGATGTATCAATGCATTTCCAGCAAATATTGAAAAAATGAAGGGTGTCAATGAAATATGTGCAGTGTAAATTGTCACATGACAAGAGTTGTTTACTTCTTGGTTTCACTATGACAAGAGGATGGCAGAATCAAAGCTCCGAAACAGAAGGTTAGTAAAGTATGTAAACATAAAGATAGGACAAGGAGTTTTGGTACACATAATCTTTAAGGTGTCTAGTATTGATATATGCATTTTCAATTACTCAACTTTGTTCAGTGTGGTCATAGAATGAAACATGATGAAACATGTTGATGGCAACAATAGTGACCGGCGGGATAGCAGTATAGGTATACACATACTTGCACACATACATAGTTGTTGTTCTTCCTAACTTTCTACTCTGCTCTATCTTTCAATTCAAAATATTCATAAAAATATATTCTCTTCTCATATTCCCAAAAAAAATAAAATGATTGAAAAGAAAAACTAAATCTTATAATGATATAAATATTTTTCTCTAAAATATGCGTGCCACAATTATTGGCACCAACAGAAATTATTTTGAGTAAAATGCTAACTAAAGTATATTCCCATTCATATTTTATGTTTTAAAGTTCACCTGAGGGATTAGGAACACTTCAATGGTCAGCCATGACTTCCTGTTGCACTGGGGTATAAATATGAGGTGACACACAGGCCAAATTCCCCTAGGCTGCGTTCCAATACTCAAATTCGTCTCCTCCTTTCCTCCCCTCCTTTTCTCCGTGCCCCGGAAGCTTATTATGTGTCCTCCTTTCCTCCACTGTTCCAAAGCGCAATCTCGCCTCCTCCTTTCCTCCTTTTTCGTCTCCTCCAAACGGAGGATACATCGATGTATCCTACCGCGGAAGTCTTTTCACATTTCTGCGTGACATCACTGTGCTCACGACCAGTCAGATTAAATGACCATCCCCCAGAATATTTCACCATCGAAAAATTCTAAAACATGACAAGGGATTGACCAACACCTGAATATTAGTGCCAGAACAGTAAACAGTAATCGGGCAATTTACATTAAAGAGAAAACTTTTGTGTTTTCGAACATAACCACTTTGATGCGATATATTCATGTTTTTCAGATACAAATGGTCATTTTACCGATGTAAAATTGAGCGAGTTCATGTTGCGGTAAATTTATTTATTCCTTGTAGAAATGCTTTTGTTACGTCATGAGCAGAATGCTAGAAACTGACATTCATATTTTAATGCAGGAACAGGGCTGGTGGTGTTAGAGAAGCGTGATTGGCTTTGGTATCCTCGGAGTCGTTCAAAATTTTTACTTCATCAATAGCCGATGTCGACTTTGATGACAGGCGAATCGGATTAGCTGTTCCAACTTTCGATTCATCTCCTCCTTTCCTCCTCTCCTCCACTCGTTTCCTCCCCTCCTTTCCTCCACATATTTCCGGCATACTTCCGGGGTAGGAAAGGAGAGGAGGAAAGGAGGAGATGAGCAAAAAAGTATTGGAACGCAGCCCTAGTCATCCATAAATATGAGGCAGACAAGAGAATAGAGCAATGATGTGCAACACAAAGTTGTTGAGCTGCACAGATCAGGAAATGGCTTTCAGGAAGTAGTTGAAAATACCTGTCACAGACTAGTGCCTTGATGAAATTCATGTAACAACAACAACAGGCATATTTAAACACAACAATGCATCACCACACCCTCAATAGCAGGAAACAAAACATGTGAGGGGGTGTCAGTGTAATCACAGTCCATTAAGTGACAAAGTCTCTGTATTTAAGTGGACGCTTCACCTGGCGGCCACTGCGGGACATGAGACGCACAGGTTCGTGTAAGAGTGACTGAGGTGCTGTGGGGCCTATGGGGCTGGAGGAGGGGGATGAGGGAGAGACGAGAGAAGAGGGGGGAAATGAGTGAGGAGGAGAGGGTGGAACGCCGTGCCGAGCAACACTCCTGACAGGAGTAGGTGTGGGCTTTTTCCCGGCACCATCCGGCACATGAGGAGGGGTGGGAGTGCGAAAAGGCAAGGCCCCTGATAAGGCCGTGACGCAAGGGGCTGATGCTGTGCCCACCTCACCAGGTGCAGTAGATGCCTGTCTAACAGGAGAGGGAGCTGGAAAAGTCCCTTTGTAGGTTTTCAGTCTGTTATGATGAACAATCCATTGTTGTGAACATGTGCTCTTTGGATCCTTGATCTCATATGTAACACCTGGGTAACCATCACTGTTCATGCGTCGCAGGACCACTTAGGGGCCCTTCCATCTGGGAGCCAGCTTGTTCATCTTTTGTGCCGGATCATCCAGGAGAACTAAATCACCTGGCTGATGAGGGTGGAATACAACCTTTCTGTCATAAAGAACCTTCTGACGCCGCTTGTTTGTAGCAGATTTGTGAGCTGCGTCTCTGAAAGCATGCGACAAGTGTGTGACCAGGTGTGTAGCATAAGCTGCTGGTGTACCAGAGGTAGAAGAAGTTACAGTGGGACAACAGTTCAGCATAACATCAAGTGGCAAGTTGGGCTCTCTACCATTAACCAAGAAGAAAGGAGAAAACCCAGCGCTTGAATGAACACTTGAGTTGTAGGCGAGCTCAACTTGTGGCAAATACTGGTCCCATTCACCTCTACTTTCAACAATGTACTTGGCTAGCTGATCTTCCAGTGTCCGATTCAGTCTCTCAACCATGCCATCTGACTGGGCGTGGTATGGTGACGTGCTGGTCTTATTAATGCCAAGAAAACCACAGAGATGCC
This sequence comes from Albula goreensis, assembly GCA_022829145.1. Classification (NCBI taxonomy): domain Eukaryota; kingdom Metazoa; phylum Chordata; class Actinopteri; order Albuliformes; family Albulidae; genus Albula; species Albula goreensis. Next base: position 37,204,085 of record CM040747.1, read on the forward strand.
TAATGAGGTCTGACTCAAACTGTCGACCTTGGTCTGTGTGAATGGACTCTGGCACCCCATGATGTCTGATGTACTCCTCAAAAATACACTTTGCCACAGTAGTAGCACGTTGATCCTTCAATGGAAAGAGGTTGACATACTTGGTAAAATAGTCCATAATCACAAGAACATATCGGTTACCAGCTGACGTAACAGGAAGTTCAGTGATGTCTGCGGCCACTTTCTGAAATGGTCTCTCTGCGTGAATTGGCTGCAGTGGAGCTCTTTCATGTGGAGTGGGGCTGCTCCGTGTCTGACATGGCAAGCACTCCGCACAAAACCTATTAATATCACGGGTCATGTATGGCCAATAACAGATACGCCTAGCCCTTTGAAGTGTGCGCTCTGCACTCCGGTGACCATTGAACTGATTACCATGTAAACATGTCAATGCTGTGGGGATGAGAGATGTGGCTAAAACAACCTGGAAGTTAACAGGTGTGTTAGGGCTTGCTTTAATCTTTCTACACAAAACTCCCTGCCGCATGACCAATTTGGGAAATTCATGCCAAAGTTTCCTGAGTGTGGGGGAGGAGTGTTTTAAATGACCAATGGGTGGTCGGTGTTTGTTATCATGTAGCTATGCAATGACCTCCCTGAGACATACATCATCATTCTGCTGTTGCCAATTTATCTACGTCAACAGAAAGAGTGTGGCTAACATCTGGCAAAATTGTGTCAGTATTGTCATTTGTGTCTCTGCTAGGCAATGCCGTAGTGTCTGTGGTGGTGATGAAAGAGGTAACACACTGAACAGCTTTGTTGTGAACCTCAGTGATTGGACGCCTGGACATGGCATCTGCGTTCGCATGCTGTCTGCCTTCTCGGTGTGAGATGTTGTAGTCATACACATCCAGTTCAAAGATCCATCGACTGCGTCTCCTAGTAGGGTCATTGTCCACTGGGGTTTTCTTCAGACTCAGGAGGGGCTTGTGATCTGTAATCACAGTGAACGTACTGCCAGAGAGAAAGCGTTTAAAATGTCTCACAGACCAAACAACTGCCCAGAGCTCACGGTCAAAGTTAGACCATTTTCTTTCAGAGGGACTGAGCATGTGACTTGCATAGGCGATGACACGTTCTTTATCATCCTGACGTTGAGACAACACAGATGCTATCCTGGGAAGCGCCAGTGTACAAGAGAAAAGGTTGTGTGAAAATGGGATGTGCCACAATTGGTGGGTGAGTGAGGGCATGTTTCAAAGATTGAAAAGCATCCTCACACTCAACAGTCCATTTGAATATTGCTCCTTTGTGTGTGAGAGAGTGCAACGGAGCTGCAATGACCGAAAAGTTCTTGATAAATCTACGGTAGTAAGAGCACAGTCCAATTAATACTCTCAACTCCGTAGCTGTCCTAGGTGTAGGCCATCTCCGAACCTTCTCCAGGTTCCGTGCATCTGGCTGCAGTCCCTGGGTGGAGACTACATGTCCAAGGAAGGTGACTTGTGTTTGTGCAAACTGGCACTTCTTGGCTTTCAACTTCAGACCAGCTGAGCGGAAGTGGCTGAAAACCTCTGTGAGACTCTGTAGATGATCTGCAAAAGAGCGACTGAAGACAAGGACATCATCCAGATAAATCAAACACTCTTTCCAGTGCAGGCCATGGAGCACCAGCTCCATTAGTCTCTGAAAGGTTGGTGGAGCATTGGTTAGGCCCATAGGCATAGCCTTGAACTGGTACAGTCCACTGCCAGTGTTGAAAGCTGTTTTCTCCTTGTCTGGTGCTTCAAGCTCTACTTGCCAATATCCGCTACATAAGTCCATAGTGCTGAACCAGCAAGCACTGGAGAGACTGTCAAGAGCATCTGTAGGTCGTGGTAGGGGATATGAGTCTTTAATGGTGACTGCATTTACTTTTCTATAATCAACACAGAATCTGTAACTACCATCTTTCTTTCTGACAAGCACAACAGGGGAAGACCAGGGGCTACAACTTTCTTCAATTATGTTCTGTGAAAGGAGCTGCTGAACTTGCCTGTCTATCTCTGCTCTCATGTTGGGTGAGGTTCTGTATGCTCTCTGTTTAATGGGTGGTGCATCTCCTGTCCTGATACTGTGTCTGACTATGTTTGTGTGTCCATAATCATGATCATGAGCACTGAAAACATTACTGTATGACAACAATAAAGACTGGAGCTCATGTCGTTGTTCGTCATTATGTTCTGCCTGACTGAGATCGACGTCTGGTAACAACCGTGGAAAAGACGGTTCTGTCCTTGCTGTAACTGTGGAAACACTGGGTTCCTCTACATGGGAGTCAATCTCGTGGTCTTCATCAAGTACATGGAAATCACCTAATCTAGTGTCAGATGGAACATGAAGCTCAGTATTTGTGGGGTTCATTACTCTAACGCAAGTCAACCCTGCCTGTACATGAGCTAGCGTCCGTGCTGTTAACAGGCCCTGGAAGCAAGGTGGACCTGGCTCAAGGACACCTGTGTAGTCTGTGTGAAGATCAGTTACACCAATAGTGGGCTGAACCTTAACTAAAACAGTCATCTGTGACAAAGCAGGGACAACTACTGGTGATAAGGTGACAGCATGGCAGCTCAAAGGAGCCACATCGGTGACACGCAGGAGGGGGAACAGTGGTATTGCTACCCACTTTCAAATTACCTTCCCCCTACGTTCAATACTGCACGGTGTGAAAGCAGAAAGTCCCAACCTAGGATTACTGGCTGTGTGATGTTCCTGACCACTTGGACCATATGGGTGAACATCTCATTACCTAGCCTAATGGTTATAGGAAGTATGCCTAGGTTATCTAAATAGTCACCAGTCACTGCTCTAGGTAAAAGATCAGAGCGTTGCATGGGTTTAGTTCTCAAAGAGGGGACTGACATTCTGAAGGCCTCACTAATGAGTGAAATGTCTGACCCTGAGTCTAAGAAGACTTTAGTGGCAATGTTCTCTATAATAGAAATCACATAACGTGTGGGGGCTTTACAAGGAGGAGGTGAGTTGTGTTGTTGGGCCTCACGTGTGGTAGCAGCAGACACTTGGCCCTCAGCACCTGCTACCATTCTTTTCCCTGACAGGGGTCTTCTTCAGTGAAGCTGACACGATAGTCTCTCTCTCCTCGCTCTTGGTGTCTCTGTCTGGCCGAGAAGGGAGAGTGTGAATCATACCTCGATCTGTCGGAGTCATTGGAAGTGTGTCTGTGAGAGTCACCATAATGTGGGTCTTGTGGACCTGGACGATGAGGGGAGTAGCGCCTGTCTGGGCTGCCCCGCCTGAAGCGATCCTGCTGGTAAGTAGAACGATGATCATATTGGTGAGGTGGAGAAGATGGAGGAGTAGGTGAGTATCGTCTGTCCTGGTGAGTAGAAGGATATCTGGGGCGATGATCACTGCTGGATCGGCTGAGCCTGTGATGGTGATGATCACTGTGGGACCAGCTGGATCCATGATGGTGTCGCACAGGAGAGTATTCACCACGGTCACGTGGGGTCCAGACCAGCAACAAATCTTCTAAAGCGTTCCATGGAAATAGCTGGTTTGCCATGTTCTGGGAAAGCTTCTAATACTAGTCTAGTAATTTCTGCAGCATAAACTTCTAAGGGTTCTTTAGGCAGGCGCTGTCTGGCGTTTACAAATGTCTGAAAATGCAGCAAGAATTGTTTTCTTCCAAAACTTCATTCATCTTAGCTGCACATTTTTTCATAATCCTGTTGCACATCCGTGGTAAAGACAGCCAATATGCCAGTGCATCTCCACAGACGAGTGGGAAGTATCGTGGCAATATCTAGCTGCTGTCCCTCTACACACGCTTTAACTGCCAGTTCCAGTCTGGTTTTCCATAAAGAAAAACTTTCTTTGTCCTTACCATCTCCGTGAAAGTATGGCGGTAACTCCACTCTGTAGTGGACGACCGTCCTCGTCGTGTCTCTTTGGTTCGTGCCGGTTGCACTGTCGTCATCGGAGTGAGAGTCGTTGTCCTCGACGATGTCCCTAGCGCCATCCACTAACGACTGCAGCGACATGATTCCCGTACTGTCCAACTTAAAACGAGCAAGTGGAAAAGAACTCTCTGTCCGCTTTAGCACTGTAGCACTGCCCGCAAAAAACGTCTCCTCTCGGGGAGAATATGAAAAAAACTTGCAGAGTGCTGCGGTGGCGGCTTGTAGTCCGATAACTCCACGAGGCGTTAGCTAGTTGACTGCCCCGGCTAACTCACCGAAGAAAAGAAAAGAAGAGCCAAAAAAAAATGTAACACCGCTGCCACCAGTTTGTAACCCTGGTTTTGGGTAGCGTGCCTGGGTCGTGGGTGTTGTGGGTTACAAGCAGGAGGAATAATTCTTCAATAAGAACACACCGCTACGGCAGGACAGGACGATTTTATTTTGTCTACTCACAAGAGCCACCCCAACATGGAGACCACCGCGCTCTTTTTTGTTAACTCCCTTTTTTCTTCTTCCGGTCCCTCCCCAAAAAAAAGCACGGGCACATAGAACCAACATCCCACATCCTATACCTTATAATAATTCCTCTCAATTTAAACACAAAAAAACAATAATTAAAATCACGTAATATAATACAAAAATAATGATAATGGTGACAACGTAAAATTTATAATTAAAAATAATAAATACATAAACTACACGGTTACAGCAGGATCAGAGGGGACTCTTTAGGTCGGCTCACATATTGCTCGGCTCTCGGGGCTTGTGTTGTGGAATATGCTGCATCTGACATGGACCCCCTCCTCCATCAATGCGTTCACTGACAGTGTCAAACTCCCTATCAGACCGTAATCAAATCAGTGTGTTTCTGGAAAGATCTGAACAAACCAGAGACTCTCATACAGAGCCCAGTAAGCTGTATAACCTACATAAATCATACAGGGGCTGAAAACAGTGCAGATGATTTCATCAATGCAATGAGTTCAGATGAATTAACTGACTCTATTAACATGTTCATCAATACGCCCCTACCTAAATAACAGAGCAGGACTAAACCACAGCGCCCCATCTGCTGCCATATGCCATGGGGATTGTGTCTCCTCAGGTTATACAGCACTGACTTTATTCTGTATTACACTCACTGCTTTGCTTATTGATACAATACCTTACTCACTGAATCCCTATTATATCCCAAAATCAGTTTTGTTTTTGTGTAATTTATTTATTTTTTTTAATATCAGGCCCAAAGAAAATACATAAACATATTTAAATTCTCACTGCCACATTTATGGAACCATAAAGGATAGATAAGCAAAATATATCATATTTACAAATGTAATACACTCCAGAATAATATGTTCCTCAGAGAGCTGCTGTCTTTTTGGCCTGCTGTACTAGGACCAGAGCAGAAGTGCTGACATTTGAAAATAAACAGTGGAGAGTGCACAAACCATGTGTGTTATAAAGTGCAGCCATCTCACATCACAACCTCTCAGACCAGAGTCAATATGAATATCATATCAAATTCATCTACAATACAACACACAATTCACCTCTGAGCTTAAGAAAATTATTGACTCTACTCTGAGTGATTATGTACTGATACGAAACACTTCAATGTAAAGTCATATAGATTCTGTGGAATATTATAATCAGTGAAACAGGAATCTTGTGTCTCAGTGTCCCTGGCTGTTGTGCAGGAGGTGCAGAGAAGGCTCGGGGTAACTTTATTTAACCCCTTCCTGCCCTGTCAGAGGGGAGAAGGCTTTGGGTGAGGTCGGACCCCTATACAGCCAAAGGAAGAGACATTTGGGGACTGATTACCTCATCTGTTGTTTGTTTGTAAATATTCAGAATTTATTCATTATTACTTTAGTTTGTTTCCTTTTTTAAGTTCTCACTTTAATAAATTTTTCACCGTTCACCCTATTTTTCTGTGTTGTCCTCTTGTTGACCGCTCACCATCCTCACATGTGACATCAATCAGGTTTTGAAAGAGGTCAACTACTTGATGACAGAATTGCAGATGCTTTAATCACTAAAATGACAAACACACAAAATGATTTTATGTGTCAAAATGAACAGTGCCAAAATCAGGACAGTGTATTTTCATCAAGGAACACCTGCAACTTGAAAGAGGAAAAGTGATTGAAAAGTTGGATCTCATCCATGGAGACAGACAGATGCTTAACAGGATTCTGATGAAAAGCCAACAATGAGCCCCAAAAATGAGCTCAGAAGTGAATCTGCACCTCACTTATACAGCCAGTGCAGATGCAGTCATAGTGCTCTCCCTTTTAAGCAGCAGGGTCTTCTAAACCACCCTGCAATGTCATGATTGTAATTTCTGTAAATGTTAATGTGTGAAGTGAACTGTGACTCTATGTCAAACCAGAGCGACTGACACCTCTGCTGCTGTCCTGGTGCTGCTGTTGAACTCTCTCTCTGTCACAGCCCACAGTCTCCAGTCCACAGCACTGCTGGGCTACAAGTGCCTGCTGTACCCAGGAAGACCATTTGCATAGAGAAGACACTTTGCATTGGCAGCACATGCTTCAGTGCTCTGGGAGAGTTTATAGTCCTGTGAGTTTAACACTTGATGACTGAGAGCTGTCCTTCATGGCAACAGAACCCACAGCAACAATGACTTTTATCACCATCTTCATCTGGGCACTCGCTTTCTGCATTCAGGGTGAGAGAACTTCAGAAAATATTAAATTATTATATTATTATTTAATGCAACTTCAGGTTACGTAGTATTTGTGTGTTGCTGTGTCTCATTTCAGACTCCACAGGACAGGTGACTGTGACTCAGACTCCTGCTGGTAAATCTGCTCTCATAGGAGACACTGTCACCCTGAGCTGTAGAACCAGCCCTGCTGTGTATAAAGACAGTAATGGTGAAAGAATGGCCTGGTATAACCAGAAACCAGGAGAAGCTCCTAAACTCCTGATAAAGTTTGTAAATCAGCGTATCTCAGGGATTCCTGATCGATTCAGTGGCAGTGGATCTGGGACTGACTTCACTCTGACCATCAGTGGAGTCCAGGCTGAAGATGCAGGAGATTACTACTGTCAGAGTTGGCACTACATCAGCAGTAATGATGTGTTCACACAGTGATAGAGAGCTGTACAAAAACCTCCCTCAGTCAGACTGCACAGAGACTGCACTGCTGCAGCTGGGACCTACTGCAGGTGCTGAGGGGGGAGGCACTGACCCAGGACACTGAGGGGTTCTGCTCCAGCACACTGAGCTTCAGTGGTTCAGTTATAACTTATCATGTCTGAACATCCAACAGTATCAAAGCCCAGTGGATGAATAATTATGGTTATATGAAACACCTTTTTTAAAAATAAGTACACATAATAATAAACACAGCACAGAAAACTAGCAACTGGATTACATGCATGAAGCAGTTTTCTGTATTCACTCTCAATAAAAGCTTGAACATGAACTTAACACAATTACTCCCAATCACAATTAATACCATCATATCAAATGTGATTTTTTTGGTTATGTTTCCATAAGAGTAAACTTATTTTACATTTTCGATGACAGAAAGTATGGACATGAATTAAGGAATAATTTAGAAACATAGCTTAAATCTGTCGGAGAGACTGAACTTGTTAGAATCTGTAGTGTTGAACTTGATTGGACGGCGGTGCTGTTTCCATCAACAGCTTCACACCTGAGCTGACTCTTCCTCACCCTTACAGCTGTTACTGTATTATCCTCAACAATACTACGGTCACTTGGGTGCCACCTCAGTCCCTTGTGTTGAATACAGTGTGAAAGTGAGGCACTATCGGCCCTCCATTGGACTGATGTGTGTTCTACAGAGAGGTGTTTCATAATCATTATTATGGTGTCTCTGTGGTTCTTCTCAAATAGAGACCATATAACCCCTCTTATATCACAGTAGGGTGGCTCCCCCTTGTGGTGTGGAGCCATGGAGGGGTTATATGGTCTCTATTTGAGAAGAACCACAGAGACACTATAATAATGATTATGAAACACCTCTGTAGAACACACATCAGTCCAATGGAGGGGCCGATAGTGCCTCACTTTCACTAAATTATTCCTTAATTCATGTCCATACTTTCTGTCATTGAAATGTGAACGAAGTTTACTCTCATGGAAACCTGCTGAAAAACTCACATTTGATATGATGGTATTAATTGTGATTGGGAGTAATTGTGTTAAGTTCATGTTCATGCTGTCCTAACTAGTTATTTATCAGTATGTTGCCCAGACTGATATTATTAAATACATATTGGTTTGTCTGAATCATACAACACAATGTTTTAATCTTAGCATCAAATGGCCCTCATTTGATGAGGTCAGCACAAACAGTCTTTAAACAGATAACCATATGGAATAACACATACCCTTTGCTCATGGTAATCTGCAACTATTCACATCATATGCATGATTTCATAGTGAGCGCTGTAGCGTGGGCGCTCTCTTACTGCGTAACCAAATGCATTTATTTGGAGCTGGTGCTGATCAGGACATCCTAAGACAGAGGAGAGAGACTCATGTGTGCTGGCAGGTAGAGGCATCCTTGATTCCATGGTGATGGCCAGGAGCCACGTGAGCACAGAGCCTTGGTAGACTCTCAGCCTCTGTCCCCACATCATCTCCTCCAGCAGAGGCATAAGCAGAGGAACTGCTGTGTGGACACAATTCAACAGACTCAGCAAGAGCCTGAGAACGAGGTGAACAGTCAGAGGCTGGCTGCTCATTAAGTGGAGCCAAGCAGACTGGGTGAACTAGAGCTCTAACTCAGAGCTAGACCTACATAAATCAGACTCAAGGTAAATGTTAGCAGTGTAAGGTGAGAAGTGTCTGAGAGTCTTTCTACTCTGACTGATAAAACTCTTGGAGAAATGAACAGTTTGTCAATCTAACATGGTCTACTCATTTGAACAGCATGGCCATATATTTAAAGTTCAATGTACATAAAAGCAGTACATTATAATTTTCATTCATAACATCTTGATCTGCTCTGATTTATGTGCATAATCGCTGGGTATGAAATACAGAAAACATATCTATGATACCATCTCTAATCAAAAACTTCGGTATCTACTTACAAGTCTGAAGAATGTAACTCTCCAAGAAAATAGTGGTGGAACACAATATTGTCTTCTACTATTCTAAGCGACTGGTAAATTTTGGTAAGATGTAGTTGCAATCGATGACAAATCCAAATGACATATTAATTGATAGTTGTTTGCATTTTAAGAAAATTCCAATTGTGACATCATAGAGGCTGAAATACAGAAAATTCTAAACTACTTGAGCTTACTACTGTTGCTGGGAAACAGAACGATGTGAATTCTGTTTACAGTGCTGAACAAGAAAGAGTTTTGTAAGAGCACCAACAACCGTCTTACACAGGCCTCCTCTTTGATGTTAAAACACATTCCAGCACAGTGGTCTTCATGATGGCGCAGTACTGTATGTGATTTAATTTCTAGGCCAAATGAGGTCATTTTTGAAAGAAAAATTGGATGTGTTATTTTGGCTGTTTTGAAAATAAAAGTGTTCATATGAGCTGTTTAGAAAAACATAATACACATGAATAAAATGTAAAAATCTCTTGACCTCATGTAGAAGGAAGTAACATAATCTTAAAATTCATTTTCATTGTTCATTTGCGTACATTATATCATTTTATGATGAAATATTACTTAACTCATACGTTATAACTTGTGTTTTTACAAAGCCAACACAAGTTGATAAAGGGACATCAAATTTAATTGGACTTTTGAGGTTTATTATTAATTCCTCTTTGTAGTTCTAGACTACTGCAGCTCCCTCCTTGCTGGCCTTCCAGCATCTTCCATCAGACCCTTGCAGCTCATCCAGAACGCTGCTGCTCGTCTGGTCTTCAACCTTCAAGCACAGACTGAAGACTCACCTCTCTCCTTCCCTCACTTGCTCCCCCACTTAGCCATAGTTTCACTTGTAGCAACCTAATCTTGTTGGTTTAGGATGGTTGTCAATATATTTGTCAAACGACTTCATCGTGAGCCTACAGACATCAGTATTTATTCCTGATATTTTTCCCAAGTGAACGAGAACACTCGACACATCGAAAATGTCTCACCATCATGTTGTTTGTGCACATAATGAGGCACGGAGGAGCAGGAGGAGGTGGAGGAGGAGGAGGAGGAGGTGATGAGCAAATACCAGAAAAAATATGTTTGCTATGATACTGGAATATGAATCACATGTAACTTTTTTTTTAAATAATTTTTTTAAGTATTACACCTGTTGGGCTACTTTTCATCAGCCTAACAGTTTACCTCTGGTAATAAGGTAAAATGTTCGGCTCACGTAAAAAGGTAAAATGTACATTAAAATTAATAACGAAGCTCATTGTAAGTGACAAACAATTGATATTTTAATCACAGATATTTAGTACATTCAGATTTTACATGAGAGATGAATGGATTTAATAAATTTATTATAAATGAATAAATACATTAAATACATTATAAATACATGTTTATATACTGTAACCTTTGAACACAAATTTGTGCAAATATGTGTATAAATACTTGACTAAATAGGCATAAGAACTATATAACAGTGAACACTTAAAAAGAATTAAACACGTAATTTACAATATTGTCCTCATACAGGCTGCGTTTAGAGGGCAGTACTTGGGCTTAAATCCCAACACCCCTGTCCTGCGCCTCCACATGGGGGAAGGGGACCTGAGGAAAGACTTTGGCCTATCAAGGCAAACAGTGAAAGCCTCGGTCCACGCTCTGGGCTACGAAAAGGAGAGCATGGACGGGGGGAAAGCCCTGGAGGTTGCCATGTATTTATATCGGCTGGCTGGTGCCACTTCCTATCGTGTGAGGTCAGAGGCCTTTGATGTCCCCAGAACCAGGACCCACGATGTTATCCACCGGGTGGCTGAGCACATCATGGGGGTATTGGGAAGGGTGGTCCGTTTCCCCTCAGAAGATGAGCTGGAGGAGATTGGTGCAGGCTTTGCCCCAGCCTGGCTGGCTCCCCTGCCTTCCATCGCGTGGCTGGCAGCATCGACGGAAGCCGCATCCGTATAAAACCACCTGCCTTGAACGAGGAAGACCGCCTCAACAGGAAGCTGTTTCACTCCATTCAGCTCCAGGTGATCTGCGGTCACAAAGGCCGCTTCCTCGATGTCTTCGCAGGCCTGCCTGGTGCTGTCCATGAAGCACGGGTCCTGTGGTGGAGCTCGGTTTATGTGGAGCAGCTCCACCCGCCTCCAGGATGGAGCATCATTGGGGATGGAGGCTATCCCTGCCTATCAGCACCCACGTGCCTCACGACCCAGTTCAGGGAGCCAATCAAAAACCCCGTACAGGCCAGGTACAACCGGCATCTTTCAAAGGCCAGGTGTGTGGTGGAGAGGGCGATTGGGATGATGAAGATGATGAAGACCCGGTGGTGCAGCATCTTCCTGAAGGCCCTTGAGGTAAAAGAGGACACAACTAATAAATAACAACTAATAAATAAGGGGAACAGGTAACAAAGTGGGTCCAGGATCATTTTGTGAAAGGATCTCTAAAAACAGTAAACACAAGTGAAGATAGATGTGAAATTTAAACTAACAAGGGTTGAGAAGAATGTCAATGAAACTGCACTTTGATCCTGGGTGAAGTCCACCTTTGTGCCAGTGGTGGTGTCCTCATGTCTTCCTCCACAACCTCTGCACTGGCAATGGGGACATCGTGGAGCCGGATGTGGAAGGGGATGACCGGAGGGAGGAGGGTGACGCTCATCCCAACCACCCAGGTGACCCAGCGGTCTGGGGACAGTTTCAGGGACAGACTGGTGGCTGCAGTGTCTGCTCCTAATGGTGCTATACCTGCATTACAGGAGCACGACTACAGCACACAGTAGCTGGCTTTTTTTGGTTTGTTTTTGTACGAGGTTTCTTCTTATTGTATATAGTTTCTTTAACTCTGTCTGGACAGTATGACTGCAAGCATACTGTTCTGCCAGTTCCAAGCCTGGATACAGGAGGAGGAAGGAAACTAAATAAGGGTACAAAATATACATTCTATGTGCAGAATCATTCTATTACAGTTGGTGTTAGGATGGGAATCTAACTGTAGAAAATCGCTCTCAACTTGCAAGTGGAAGTCAGCATCTCCGTTGTGTGAGAAATCTACATGTAGCCTCATGAGGATGATGAGTTTCTTTATTGTTCATTAAATGGTCAATTGATAATAATTATGTTTGTCCTTCTATGTTTAGGCATTCATTTCTACTTTATACACCTACCACTTTCAAAGAGGAATGCAAACATGTTCACATGTTTAGGGCCTAAAAGGTACATGAAAACTCATTCAACTTCCATACATTTCTGTGAAACCAATTGGATTCTAAAGGATTTTTAGTGCATTCAGTGAAAGTGAAATGTCATCTAAATATTTGCAGTCAAACTGATTTAAAAATGTTTATGAAATCTGAATTCTATTCTATTTCAGTTTATTACATGATTATTTAATGTCGGCGATCAGTAAGATTACATTTTATATTAAAAGCGGTTTAGTTCATGATAATAACATGATGACCTTATACCAATCACTCATTCCTAATATAAAAATAAGACTCCAGACACAAAAATTTCAATTAGTGATCAATTTTGTTCTTAAAAAATCATTTGTTTATTAACTGCTTTATTACTTCAATTTGTCTCCTCTCCTCCCCCTCCCAGTTTTCTCTTTCTCTCTCTCCTCTCCTCTCTCTCCACCCTCTCTCTCTTTCTCTTCTCTCTCCACCCTCTCTCTCCACTCTCTTTCTCCTCTCCTCCCTCTCCACCTTCTCTCTCTCTCTTCTCTTCTTTCTCCACCCTCTCTCTCTTCTCCTCTCTCTCCACCCTCTCTCTTTCTCTCCTCCTCTCTCCACTCTTTCTTTCTCCTCTCCTCTCTCTCCACCTTCTCCCTCTATCTTCTCCTCTCTCTCCAGCCGCTCTCCCTCCCTCTGGTTCTCTCTCTCTCTCTCTCTCTCTCTCTCTCTCTCTCTCTCTCTCTCTCCTGGTACATCCTCTCCCTCTCCTCATCCCTCTCTGCACACTTAGACACTCTCCACTCTCTCTCTCTCTCTCTCTCTCCTGGTACATCCTCTCCCTCTCCTCATCCCTCTCTGCACACTTAGACAGCCCCTGCTCCCACTCTGGCTCCCTGCTCGTCTTTGCAGGTCGAGGGGGAGACCCAGGAGGGAGGAGAGACCATGACTACATCCAGGCTGGATGAGGCGACCAGAACCAGCTAGCATAGCTAGCATAGTAAAACCTATTCAAACCCCTTCTGGGCAGCATTCCGCTGCCCCGTGAAAAGTGATTTGAAGGCGGTGCACCAGCTAATCAGTCACTCTGTATCCTCTTCTGTCCCTGAGAACAAACACAAATAAATAATGTTAATGTACTATAAATGTAATAATAAATCATTTTTCTTCCACAGTGACCTATGATGGTTAGCAAGCTAATACCTTTATTATGGGTAAAATGAAGTTTACTAATTTGCAAGGTAGACAATTGTGTGTTCACAGTACATTAGCGTTTGAGGTGTCTGATAATATCGATAGGTCCCAGTATTTTTTTGGAGTTGATAATAGGTGTCACTGCAATGGCTAGTAATAGCTAACTGTCCAGTAACCATTGAATTTAAATAAAATATCTAACACAAAAATTAAAAATGTACTTACATCTATTATCCACAGAATCCTGAAAAGCTGGACCCGTATCAAAGTTGTCCGCCATTTTCTTTTCAAATTTTGACCTCCCAAAATAATCTGTGACATATAAAACTGCAATTCTTACTGGGATGCAGTAGGTGAGGTAGACTGGTCTGGTGTATACAACCAATATTTTCCAAATCAGTATATCATCCAGGTATCTCTGGTGTACTGGAATTTTCATTTTTTTCGCACACAGCATTCTACATACTCCAGTTTGGCCGAAATCAGTACACACTTGTAGTACAGTACGTGGTTTCTAACATGGCCAGCCACTTACAAAAACCCTAGCAACCCCCTAGCAACCACCTAAAACACCCTAGCCACTACTTATAATACAATGGCAGGATAAATTGCTGCCTACATTCTATACGGTGTAGGCCTAAAGTTGTTGCCTAGCAACACCCTAAAAAACACTTAGAACACCATAGCAACCTCCTAGCAACACCCTACCAACCACCTATATATTGGTATATACAGTGCCTATCATAAGTATTCACCCCCTTGGATGTTTTACCCTTTTATTGCTTTCATAAATCAATGATGGTCAATAAAATTTGGCTTTTTTCACACAAAAATTTATTGGAAAAAACTCTTTAATGTCCAAGTGAAAACAGATTTCTACAAAGTAATGTTAATGAAACAAAATTATATAAAGAAAAGAATTGTTTGCATAATTATTCACCCCCTTCAAGTCAGTATTTAGTAGATGCACCTTTGGCTACAATCACAGCACTGAATCTGTGTGGATAAGTCTCAATCAGTCTTGTACATCTGCACACTGCAATTTTGCTCCATTCTTCTTTGCAAAACTGCTCAAGCTCTGTCAGGTTGCACGGGTATCGAGCATGAACAGCCCCTTTCAAGTCCAGCCACAAATTCTCTATAGGATTAAGGTCTGGGCTTTGACTCGGCCACTCCAGAACATTTACCTGGTTCTTTTTAAACCATTCCTGTGTAGTTTTTGCAGTATTTTTTGGATCATTGTCTTGCTGGAAAATAAATCTTCTCCCAAGCCATAGTTCTCTTGCAGACTGAATAAGATTGTCCTCCAGGATTTCGGTGTATTTTGCAGCATTCACTCTGCCCTCTATCTTTGCAAGCCTTCCAGGGTCGGCTGCTGAGAAACATCCCCACAGCATGATGCTGCCACCACCATGCTTCACAGTGGGGATGGTGTGTTTTTGGTGATGTGCAGTGTTTGTTTTCTGCCAAACATAACGTCTTGTCTGATGGACAAAAAGCTCAATTTTGGTCTCATCAGACCAAAGAATCTTCTTCCACTTAACCATGGAGTCTTCCACATGCCTTTTGGCAAACTCTAGTCAAGATCTAATATGAATTTTCTTCAACAGTGGCTTTCTAATTGCCACTCTCCCATAAAGCTTTGACCGGTGAAGAACCCGGGCAGTAGTTGCTATATGCACAGTCTTTCCCATCTCAGCAGCTGAAGCTTGTAACTCCCTCAGAGTAGTCGTAGGGGTCTTGGTGGCTTCTCTCACTAGTTTCCTACGTGCACGGTCACTCAGTTTACGAGGGCGGCCTGATCTAGGCAGATTCACACATGTGCCATATTCCTTCCATTTCTTGATGATTGATTTCACTGAACTCCGGGGATGTTCAATGCCTTGGGAATTTTTTGGTATCCATCCCCTGAATTGTACTTTTCAATGACCCTTTCCCTGAGTTGCTTGGAGTGTTCTTCTGTCTTCATGGTGTAATGGTAGCCAGGAATAGTGATCAACCAGTCTCTGGACCCTTCCGACACAGGTATTTTATACCTCAATCACATGAGACACACCCACATCACTCAGGTGATCTTCAATTCACTAATTGTGAAACTATTTGAACCAATTGGATGTACCTCTATTGAATTAGACCATTAAATTTAAAAGGGGGTGAATATTTATGCAAACATTTATATTTCTTTATATAATTTTGTTTCATTAACATTACTTTATAGAACTCTGTTTTCACTTTGACATTAAAGAGTTTTTTCCAATAAATTTTTGTGTGAAAAAAGCCAAATTTTATTGACCATCATTGATTTATGAAAGCAATAAAAGGCTAAAACATCCAAGGGGGTGAATACTTATGATAGGCACTGTATATATTGTTATGGTGTTCTATGTAGTTGCTATGATATTCTGAGTGGTTGCTAAGGTTTTTATAGATGGTTGCTATGGTGTTTTAGGTGGGTGCTATGGTGTTCAAAGTTGTTGCCTAGCAACACCCTAAAAACCACGTCTTAAACACTACAGCATCCACCTAGAAAAACCTTTACTGTGGTATTCTAAATGGTTGTTATGATGTTGTTAGGCAGTTGCTATGGCATGATAGGTGGTTACGAATGTGTTGCTTTGTTGTTGATATGGTGTTGCTATGGTGATCTATGTAGTTGCTATGGTGTTGCTAGACGCTAGCTATGATATTCTAAGTGGTTGCTAAGGTATTTATAGATGGTTGCTATGGTGTTTTAGGTGGTTGCTAGCATGTTGCTAGGTAGTTTCTATTGTGTTTAAAGTTGTTGCCCAGCAACACCCTTAAAAACACTTAGAACACCATAGCAACCTCCAAGAAACACCCTAGCAACCACCTTAAACACTATAGCAACTGCCTAGAAAAACCTTTGCTACGGCATTCTAAATGGTTGTTATGATGTTGTTAAGCAGTTGCTATGGTATGATAGGTCATTACTAATGTGTTTCTATGTGGTTGATACGGCGTTGCTATGGTGATCTACGTAGTTGCTATGGCATTGCTAGATGCTAGCTATGATATTCTAAGTGGTTGCTAAGGTGTTTCTAGATGGTTGCTATGGTGTTTTAGGTTGTTGCTAGGTGGTTTCTATGGTGTTTAAAGTTGTTGCCTAGCAACACCCTAAAAACACCATAGCAACCTCCAAGAAACACCCTAGTAACCACCTGAAACACCATAGCAACCCACAAGAATTACCTTTGCAATGGCATTCTATGTGGTTCTAAGGATATTGCTGGGCAGTTTCTATGGAATGATAGGTGGTTACTAAGGTTTTCTTACGTGGATGCTCTGGTTTTGCAATGTTAGCTTTGGTATTCTATGTCACTACTTGTAGCAGAACGACAATATATTAATACAGGTATGGAGAAGCACAACAAGATTGACCAGTAATATTTCTACTACAGTTATGCCCTGTGGATAATTATACATGTGTAATATTGATGATATAATAATCATAAATATAGTGATATAATAATAAACGTATATCCTTCATAAACAAATACCAGTATCATTACCAACAGCAATAATAATAATATTAATAATAATAATCATAATTTTCATCATCATCATCATCATCATCATTATAATCCAGTAAACCTTTACCTGATTTATGCTACTTACCCATGCTGTAGCTTACCAACTAAATGAACCATGACCACACTTATGCACTGGTCACTTTTACCTTGCAGTGAATGGTCATCATGGTCTATCATATTTGTCTTTCTGTGGGGTGGACCTGTTTTACACCTTATCATACAGCACCACACATGACAATACATAAATACACATCTCATTACACAGTGGACAGTGCAATAACATGCAAACTCAAAGTTTCTTCTGAAACTCTAAATGTAGTTTTATTTGGACTCCTTTTATTTGGAAACTTACAGTCTATTGTACCTGCATAGTATATCCAATGTTTGCACCTCACTGGATTCAGTAGACCCAGGCAAACATGCTCTTACTATTATACAAATATGCAGTAAAACCTAAAAGTTATTCTCAATTTGTTAATGAACTGACATAAATAAAAATACATTGCCATTCCATAAAATAATAATCTTTACAAGAAAAATTCAACTTCATAAGAATACCCTTTCCTGAAATGATGTAGAATTTGAGAATAAGATCACAGAGATATTTGCACACATATTCAAGAAATTTGGCAAAAATTTAATCCTGTGAGATTTGAAATGTTGGCTCTGTTAGAAAGATTCTGGATCTCTTTGAGTGGAAACACTTGCCTGTGGCATCACTGAGATATTCACATATTTGTCAGGATGAGCCACCACAAGGCCAATGGCAGTAGGTGGTCACACAGAATGGGCCAATTGGAGGAGGTGGTCAAACACAATGGGCCAATGGGAGGAGGTGGCAAATCACTTTAAAATCACTTAAAATGGATTATTCTGGAACACTCTGAAAGGAAAAAGCTGAAATTTGGCATCAGAGAGACAGTGGCTGTGCTACAAGTGCCTGCTGTACCCAGGAAGACCATTTGCATAGAGAAGACACTTTGCATTGGCAGCACATGCTTCAGTGCTCTGGGAGTGTTTATAGTCCTGTGAGTTTGACACTTGATGACTGAGAGCTGTCCTTCATGGCAACAGAACCCACAGCAACAATGACTTTTATCACCATCTTTATCTGGGCACTCGCTTTCTACATTCAGGGTGAGATTCACAAAAACAATATTTAAAAAGATATGATATTTTTAATTTTAATCAAAGGGAAGTATATGGCTGGAATTAACCATATGAAATAACTGTCAGGGCAGAGGAGTGACATTCTAATGTGCCAATAGAACGTTTTAATATTTATTTTTTATTCTTCTTTTCAGAATGCACAGGACAGGTGACTGTGACTCAGACTCCTGCTGGTAAATCTGCTCTCATAGGAGACACTGTCACCCTGAGCTGTAGAACCAGCACTGCTGTGTATGAAGACAGTGATGGGGATCATTACACATTCTGGTATCAGCAGAAACCTGGAGAAGCTCCTAAACTCTTGAGAAAGTATGTAAATCAGCGTATCTCAGGGATTCCTGATCGATTCAGTGGCAGTGGATCTGGGACTGACTTCACTCTGACCATCAGTGGAGTCCAGGCTGAAGATGCAGGAGATTACTACTGTCAGAGTTTCCATATAATCAGCAGTAGTGGTGTGTTCACACAGTGATAGAGAGCCGTACAAAAACCTCCCTCAGTCAGACTGCACAGAGACTGCACTGCTGCAGCTGGGACCAACTGCAGGTGCTGAGGGGGGAGGCACTGACCCAGGATACTGCTGTACTGCCAGCAGGGCTCTAGGGGGCAATAGAGAGCTACACACCTGTATGTAAACCTCTCTGAGCTGAAGAGGAGCTTCTCTGTGTCACACACAGAACCAACATCAGAGCTGCTACTGCTGAACCACACACTTCTGTACCTCAACATCACTTATTTTATGTGCAGAGAGAATTCACACTGACACAGAGATGAGAAGATTAACATTAGAAATGAATAACTGTATCATTTTATACCTGGAATTCACAATGAGGGCTTGAGAGTGAAACGGTCAGATTATGTTAGTCACCTTTAATGTGTGAATCAGACATCAAATCATGGATGTGATAAACACAATAAGTAGTGATGACAGCACAACTGAAATAGTCACACACACACACACACACGCACACACACGCACACACACACACACACACCATGTACAGTATATAGTGCATAGGTAACAATGTCCCATCTCCACATAACTTTCTGATGATGTCTTATCTCTGTAATATACTGATCATACATTGTGTAAACTTCATTACAGAATATGTTTATATATGTCATTCGTTTCAGTTGAAAAAAATATTTGATAATATCGTAGGTTATGCAGTTTAACTTCAAATCAGAGCTTTACATTCAAGGGTAAAATTATTTTCACAGCCCCAGCCAGTCCTGTGCTATGGCTCTGTGCTGGGGAGGAGAGCTCTGTGCTGGGGAGGAGAGCTCTGTGCTGGGGAGGAGAGCTCTGTGCTGGGGAGGAGAGCTCTGTGCTGTGGAGGAGAGCTCTGTGCTGGGGAGGAGAGCTCTGTGCTGTACAGTGAGTTTCATAGAAGATGAAGGCAACACAACTTCCATTTCCCTGATTTTATTTATTACACTAACAGTGTCAATAGATGAGGGAAATTCATGCTGAAGTTTCCATTTAGAGATGGATAGAGAGTAAAATCACTAAGCTGTAAGCAGTGCTTGCTGCATTCAGAGCAGATGTGAGAGTGTGAGTTCATTCAGCTGTGAAATCTCTAATCTGAGCATCATGCAAATGCAGGTCCCTGGTACAACCACCTCCCTTTTCCCCTTCATCGTCACTACAGAGCTAAAGCCTCCACCTCCTCACCTTCAGTGCACATATGAGGCCAGCTGCACACAGCTGTCTCAGTCAGGGCTATTTTGGGCTGAGAAACTGTGAGCTGTTGGGCTGAAAGTCACATTTACATATTTGGGGCGGGGCCGGCTGCTTCTGCTGTCCCTCAGTGGGACTGATTCTCTCTCAGAATAGAGCAGCACGGTGGCCAGGTGTCTGGCCCGTCCCCAGGGGGTTAGTGTGAGCTGTGCGCACATCCTGCTGCACAGAGCTGATCTGAGCACACTGCACACATCACTCCTCCTCTCCTCTGCTGGGAAACTGCTGCTCTTTCACTGATCCCAGATCAGTTAGCTCTCACACAGTCTCTGATCGCCACCTTCTACTTTCTACAGTGTGTGAGACTCCTATAAAAGTCAGGCTAGTATTTGGGTCCTGGAAACCTGACATGAAATACTGGAACACTGACTGAAATAATATTTATAGTGATTATGACTTTATTACAAAAGGATATACATGTATATGGATATATACTATTATGATTTTACAAGAGAATATTTAATACTTAAAACATAGACATGATTCAATTGGACTAAGTGGTTTACACCCAGTGCACACTTTGCACAGAAATGTATATCTACCAGAACACCAAAGTTCACTTTTTATAATAAAAATCAGGACAACAAATAATTTGTTCAAAGAGTCTTTATTATGTAAAGAATTCAAATCACTCAGCTTTTGCCAAAATCACAGAAAGCAGCACACATGAGAACACACATGAGTATATTTGGAGATGAACACAAGCAGAGCACATGTAAGATGTGGGTGCTGGAGGAAGGATTGACACACAGGCCAGTGTGACAGCAGTGGGGCAGTAAGAAGCAGAGAGGCAGAGTACAGAACAGGGTAAAAACAGTGTAATCACTGAGTGTGAGAGCTGGGCCTCTGCCCGGCCTACTCAGAACAGTCGGCTGGCCTCAGTGTCTGAGGGACGGCGGACTGTGAGCCCTGTGTGGCCTCACAGGTCAGTGACCCCGCCTTCTCTTCCACTCGTCCGCACTGAGAGTCAGGAGCTGCTCCAGCTGTACAGCCCGTCCTTCTCCAGGACCCCGCGCCCCGGCCACACCCGAGCTCCAGCTGCTACCGTCCACTTTCCAGTGCAGCTTCCAGTCTGAGGGGAAGCCCTTGTTGGCCAGACACAGCAGTGTGGCCTTTCCCTGATTCAGCTCCACACTGGAGGGGGGCAGGACTGTGAGGGTGGGAACTGTGTCACCTGGGAGACACAGCACAGGTGTGAGGTCACAGAGTGGACACAGCAGCATGAGCAGAGCGTTCACACAGTAAGAGCTGAGCTGCAAGGCAACATTTTACACCTCTACACATCCAGAGCCATTTCACCAAATTATATATCATTAAGCGATTAATAAATAAATTACAAATTAAAATACAAGTAACACCACTGTAAGATATATTTGCTTGATTTATAAAAGGACTGTAAATTAACCAATAATATTATTAATTATAATTTCATTAAAGTAGTCGTATTACATTCGTATTTTATTCAAGGTATAAAAATGTATCTATCCAAGCTGTAGACAGTGAACTATACTTTTAAAAGGTCATGAAAACTAAACTACATTACTTATCAAGGAATAAAATAAGAATCAAAAATATCTTACAAATAGCAATGGTTCGATTTTATCAAAACTGTATTAAACTGTATAGTTTTAATAATACATTTTACTGATATACTTTCGGAAAGTATAACGGAGGGATTTAATGTAAAAATTAAACAATTAGAAATGACCCATTTTTGGACATATCTGGCAGTTTCAGTTAAATAGTAACACACGCGAACACTTACAAAAAGGTATTAATTTGAACAATACCTAAATAATACATGGAATACTCCATTTAATGGCGCGCTAACTAAAGATTAGCATCTACCTTTCGAAAACACATCACAAAACAAACACAGACATTAAGTGCAGTTAACTGTAAATCCTTCCAAGCAGTATTTCATGTTTAAATCAGAAATATGTTGCAGTCGGAAATCGAGGGAAATTGTCAAAATAATATCCTTTACGCGCGCATCCGCAGTTACCAGATCTTCGCGGTATCCCAACATGTAAGTATTACCACCTCCGACACCCAAATGGAATGAATTAATTTTGGGTTTTGTTTTTATAATGTGCGGAACATATATGTGTAGGCTTTGGAACAGAGCTGGACTCGTTAGAACAAACCTTCATTTAGCAAGTCGATTTGATTATCATTTATGCGAACTCAGAATTTAGCATATGATTGTACATATTATTTTGTAAAGCTTTTCGAATATTCGTGAACATTAAAGAGACACCTTGCTTGCGCTCGGAGAAATTTATTGAATAGAAATAACTTACGTCCAATTGACAGTTTGGTGCCGCCGCCGAAAGTCCACCACAGTGATACAAACTCATTACACCGCTGTACAAAAACCTCTCGCTCAAGAGAGACAGCTTTCATTTCTCCGCTCTTCAAAATTTGACCCCCCGAAACAGTGTATGAGATTTATGTTCTTTTCATGAACTCCGGCATTTAAGAAGTTATTTTTTGGTGAATATGCTTTGTGCACCCTTATTCTAATGAAGCGAAGTAATAACTTGATATAATGTGTAGCCCATATGCACAAGCAAAGTTCACAGTTCCAACAATTAGCGACATGAGTTTTCTGAAAACGAATACTCAAATATTTAAAAATGCAGATGTGGATAGATCTGAAAGAAATTTTACTTACGTCCAACTGACAGTTTCGTGCCGCCGCCGAAAGTCCACCACAGTGATACAAACTCATTACACCGCTGTACAAAAACCTCTCGCTCAAGAGAGACAGCTTTCATTTCTCCGCTCTTCAAAATTTGACCCCCGCAACTTTTTACAGTGTATGAGATTTATGTTCTTTCCATGAACTTTGGCATTTAAGAAGTTATTTTTGGTGAATATGCTTTGTGCACCCCGAAATAATAACTTGATATAATGTGTAGCCCATATGCACAAGCAAAGTTCACAGTTTCAAAAATCAACGAAATGAGTTTTCTGAAAACAAATACTCAAGTATTTAAAAATGCAGATAAGGATAGATCTGAATGAAATATTACTTACGTCCAATTGACAGTTTGGTGCCGCCGCCGAAAGTGTATCACAGTGATACAGTCTCATTCATCGGCCGTACAAAAACCTCCAACTCAAGAGAGACGCATTTCCTTTGCCTGTGTTCATCTTTCACACATCACTTTTCTCGCAATTTAAAGTTATGAGTTGTTTTTACTATGGGTTACATTTCGTTTCAGCAAATATGTGTGTAATCTATTTGTTTTTATGTTCATATTTTATTTGTTACCCCGTAAGTACACAAACGCGAACAGACAGAAAGTTAGAGTACAAACGCCTTGGTTACTCTTCAATGAAAATATTACAGCTCATATAACCTTGAGATGTTTCTTGCAGAAAAAATCTACTTTTTCCCCACTTACTGCCGATATTCAGTCTGGTCCCACCACCGAAAGTCCATCACAGTATCTGAGTCTGAACAACTGCTGTTGAAAAACCTTCCTGCGCTGCAGCGACCGATCTGCACCGACAGGCTTCTGTGGGATTGTTACAGCACGTCCCCTGCTGGTCACTTGTACAACTACAACTGAAATATGTCTTGCTGTCCGATGAGTGCATGAAAACTCAGCGCCCCCATCTGCTCCCATATGCCATGGGGATTGTGTCTCCTCAGGTTATACAGCACTGACTTCATTCTGTATTACACTCACTGCTTTGCTTATAGACACAATACCTTACTGAGCGGGTGTCTATTATATCCCAGTATCTTTTTTTTTTGGATGTGAATTTTTTTTCTTTTCCCAATGTAAGGCACAAAGAAAATAGATAAACATATTTTAATGCTCACTAGAACATTTGAGAGCTGCTGTCTTTTTGCCCTGCTGTCCTGGAACCAGAAAATAAACAGTGGAGAGGGCACAAACAGTGTGTGTTATAAAGTGCAGCCATCTCATATCACAACCTCTCAGACTAGAGTCAATATGAATATCATATCAAATACAACTGCAAAACAATACACAATTCACCAAATGAGTGACTTTTCTCTGAGTGATTATGTACTGATGTGAAACATATTTCAATGTGAAGTCATATAGATTCTGTGGAATATTATAATCAGTGAAACACAAATCTTGTGTCTCAGTGTCCCTGGCTGTTGTGCAGGAGGTGCAGAAAAGGCTACTCCTCTTTGGCTGCAGTCAGAGCTTCCTGCTGCTGCCCACAGCCCTGGAAGCATTCAGGACCATGGACAGCCACAAGGTTACCCAGAGAGGTGAGGGTATGGAGAGAGTTTTACAGGGGGAGAGACCTAGAGGCCCATGGGTGCTTTTGTTACTTTTTTAGCCCTCCTCAGCTCAGAGATGGAAGACTGAGGCTTTATGAAACCCAAAATGGGAGGAGCTATCCTATGATCACTGATGGCAACCAATCATTACATACTGCTGTGTAGTAACATACCTAAACATACTTGAATCACAAAAAAATAATGGGATCATAAAAAAGAAAGAAGTATTTTGTAGTAACTAAATCACAGTTAAAACGGATCAACACATACAGTACTGTGAAAAAGTTTTTGCCCCCATTCCTCTTTTTTTGTATATTTCTCTCACTGAATGGGTTCAGATAATCAAATAAAATATATTATTAGACAAGGGAAACCCAAACAAACATAAAACATAGCTTTTACATCCTTACTTCATTAATTCAATCAAGAAAGTCACCAATTACCCATGTTGGCCCTGTGAAAAAGTAATTGCCCCCTTTGTTTTTAAACAAATAATTCAACATATTTGTCATTGAAAATTAGATTGAGGTGACTGGACACAGCCAGTCTTGATTGCAACCAACCTTGTTGAGTTTAGAAAGGATATATACTGAACCTAACCATCAGAAAGAAGTATTCACCTCAAAGTTTCTACAGGCACACAATGCCATAATCAAAGGAGCTCCCAGAACAACTGAGGATAAAAGCTGTGTAGCCAAACCAGTCTGGAAAAGGTAACAGAGTCATTTCTATGGCTCTTGAACTCCAGTGAACCACAGTGTGCGCCATTATCTCCAAATGGAGAAGACTTGGAACAGCAGTGAAACTTCCCAGGATTGCTCAACCTGCCACAATTTCTGCCAGGGCACAGCGGCACCTTATCCAGGAAGTATCTAAAGCCCCCAGAAAAGCTTCAAAAGAACTGTAGGCCTCTCTAGCATCAGCTAAGATCAGTGTCCATGACTCTATGGTCTGAAAGACACCGGGCAAAACTGGGCCTCATGGAAGAGTGGCAAGGTGGAAACCACTGCTCTCCGAGAGAAACATAAAATCTCATCTCATCTCTGCTAATGTTTCTGTGGGTTTCCCTTGTCTAATATTATATTTTATTAGAATATCTAAAATCACTCAACAGGAGAAATATAAAATAAAAGAGGAAATCAAAAAGGGGGAAAACATTTTTCACAGCACTGAATGCAGTGAAGACACTTTGCATTGGCAGCACATGCTTCAGTGCTCTGGGAGTGTTTATAGTCCTGTGAGTTTAACACTTGATGACTGAGAGCTGTCCTTCATGGCAACAGAACCCACAGCAACAATGACTTTTATCACCATCTTCATCTGGGCACTCGCTTTCTGCATTCAGGGTGGGATTCAAAAAAACGACTAAAGTATATGATGTATTGCTTGCTTGTTTTAATATAATTGTAATGCAAATTTAGCAAATATTGCATGCAAATGACTAAATATTTAGTATCACTGAATATCATAATATTCCCTAGATATGGATAACAGAGATGTATGCTGTATGTGATTTCCTTCAGAATGCACAGGACAGGTGACTGTGACTCAGACTCCTGCTGGTAAATCTGCTCTCATAGGAGACACTGTCACCCTGAGCTGTAAAACCAGCCCTACGGTGTACAGTACCTATTTTTTCTGGTATAAACAGAAGCCAGGAGAAGCCCCGAAACTCCTGATAAAGTATATAAATCAGCGTATCTTAGGGATTCCTGATCGATTCAGTGGCAGTGGATCTGGGACTGACTTCACTCTGACCATCAGTGGAGTTCAGGCTGAAGATGCAGGAGATTACTACTGTCAGAGTCAGCACTACATCAGCAGCTGGGTGTGCACACAGTGATAGAGAGCCGTACAAAAACCTCCCTCAGTCAGACTGCACAGAGACTGCACTGCTGCAGCTGGGACCTACTGCAGGTGCTGAGGGGGAGGCACTGACCCGGGACACTGAGGGGTTCTGCTCCAGCGATTCAGTTATCACTTCCAGAAACTCTCACACCTAATCCAATGTTTGAGCATTTTCATGTCTGTACAGCCAAC
Organism: Albula goreensis; assembly: GCA_022829145.1. Classification (NCBI taxonomy): domain Eukaryota; kingdom Metazoa; phylum Chordata; class Actinopteri; order Albuliformes; family Albulidae; genus Albula; species Albula goreensis. Next base: position 37,230,294 of record CM040747.1, read on the forward strand.
AGTTAAAAAGCCCCATGGATGAATAATTATGGTTATATGAAATACCAATTTTTTATAAAATAAGTACATTTATATCAGAGGAGGCTGGTCCATAGAGGTAAGGGAGGATGCTCCACCCCTATTTTAGAGAGGAAAGAGGAAGACTGAAATTAAAAACACATGTGTAATAGAATATTGGAAGACATTGCTGTCATTAATTAAAAACACTTTTACATGAATAAATTAACCATTAAGGCTAGTTAGTTAGTCATTTTATTGACACAAAGTGATAAAACATTTGGGTCCAAACAATAAAAAATCATATATAAAATGAGCCCATAAGTTAAAAAAGGTAATGAAACCAGCAACACAAAGTCCCATCACTCAGTCCATAGAATACTGCTGCTGCTCCAATAACTCAAGGCAAGCATGTAACATCACTAAAGTTCTGTTATCAGTGTCCACAAAGAGTGAGCTCAGCTCAGTGTAGTCATGCCCATATTTCACACAGATATCCTGTGCGAGGGCACACCAGTATATGTTCTTCATTCTGTATGCCAGTCCTGCAGCAACACACGTGTTGTACAGGTGGTGTACGGCTCCACCTTCCCATTTCCACTCGCAGTCAGTGAGAGGACAACCGGAACCGTGTGAAGCTTATTCTCAAGTGGTCTTCAATATACCAGTGTGTGGCTGGGATAAAGTGGATGGACGGTTATATCTGGGTTGATGGCTTGGTAGATCTTGTATCTTGTTCTCTCTTTAGATTGCAGTTTCTTAATCATCTCCATATGGTCACTCTCAATAGGATCTTGTTTCTCCATTAACTTAGATAAATGTGGGTTCATAACTTGGTTCTCTTTTCTAATTACTTCAAGCACATGCCATAAGGGGTCATCAAGCATGCCATGACGCTCCTTCACCTTGGTCAAAAACCTGGCTGGCTTTTCTCTCAGTAAAGTCTGCACTGTAGGAAGTCCTGCCTTCATGAGGCAGGTTTGGTTCAGTGTCGTAGACCTCACCCCAAGTAGGGATTTCACTCCAGTCATATAGAGAGTTTAAACAGGTTTTAAGGGCACTTTTAACCGAGCCTCACACCCATACAAGACAGCTGATGAGAAAGCAGCCTCAAATACCTTTAACACAAAATGGGGCATCATAGTTGGTTGATAAGAAGATGATTAATTTGTTTCAATGCTTTGTTTTCTCTTTTACATGTAGAGTGAGGATTGGGAATTTCAATCAGCAGTGAAGATAGCTCCAAGATATGTATAACTGTTACAACGCCTCACCATAAATGAACCAAGCTGAATAGGCTGCCTGCCTTCATCAGATCTCAAAATGGCCGTAAACTTTGTTTTACCTTCATTACCAAGAATTCCATATTCATTACATTCCACATCATATTCCTCCAAGTATTTCAGTTTCTCAATCAGCATTAGAACATGGAGTCATTTCAAGAATCCATTGTCTCCACATTGTTGTTTAGTCTTTCTGATCAACAGGTCAACAGGTGAAATATTCTGTGGGATGGTCATTTAATCTGACTGGTCGTGAACACAGTGATGTCACGCAGAAATGTGAAAAGACTTCCGAGGTAGGATACATCGATGTATCCTCCGTTTGGAGGAAACGAGAAAGGAGGAAAGGAGGAGGCGAGATTGCGCTTTGGAACAGTGGAGGAAAGGAGGACACATAATCAGCTTCCGGGGCACGGAGGAAAGGAGGGGACGAAAGGAGGAAAGGAGGAGATGAATTTGAATATTGGAACGTAGCCTAGGGGAATTTGGCCTGTGTGTCACCTCATCTTTATACCCCAGTGAAACAGGAAGTCATAGCTGACCATTTACGTGTTCCTAATCCCTCAAGTGAACTTTAAAACATAAAATATGAATGGGAATACACTTTAGTTAGCATTTTACTCATATGTGTATAGTTAGCATATTACTCGTATGTGTATACCTATTCTGCTATCCTGACGGTCACTATTGTTGCCATCAACATGTTTCATCATGTCTCATTCTATGACCACTCTGAACAAAGCTGAGTAATTGCAAATATATCAATACTAGACACCTTATAGATGATGTGTACCAAAAATCTTTGTCCTACCTTTATGTTAACATACTTTACTAACCTTTTGTTTGGGAGCTTTGATTCTGCCATGCTGTTGTCATGGTGCAACCAAGAAGTAAACAGCTCTGGTCATGAGACAATTTACACTAAACATGTGAGACTGAACATATTTCATTGACACCCTTCATGATTTCAATATTTGCTGGAAATGCATTGATACATCATTCTGTAACATTTTTAGAGCCTTATAACTGAAAACGTTTTTTTATGTTCACTATTGTGGCTGGTCGAATAAAATTGGCTAACTAACCTGCAGTCAAGAAACTGTTGCTTGACAACAAGTGTAAACTTAATTCTAATGGAACTATTTTCGTCAGTGGAGCTGAATAAACAGCAAAAAACATAATTTGTTGTAACAGATTATTGTTACTTGACAAACAGACTTGTCTGTAGAGCTGTGAATTGCATTCAGTAGTACAAAATTCAGAGACATCGATAGAGCATTAAATGAGTTCATTGATGAGGGACACTGCAGACAAAGTACTTGGGCTTGGAGTCTAAGGGGGAGGAGTAGTTCTGCCCTTTTTTTGGCTGAAAGAAATTGGGAGAACAGTCAGGATTAGGTACCTACAGTGAAGAAAGAAGGAGAAGATGAGGCGGAGGTGGAGGAGGAGGAGGTCTTGCTGTTATAATATCACACTCAAGGTCTTGCTGTTATACTGAATATCAGCATGGCTGTGATTATCTTTGGCACTCGGGCTGCGGCCTCGTACCTACGACCGAGGTGTGATATTACTTAATTATTCTTGTAAATTTAGAACATAGAATTGGACAGAATTCACATCAATTCTGTTTTCCAGCAACAGTAGTATGTTCAAGCTGTTTAGAATTTTTGATATTTCAGCCTCTATGATGTCACAATTGGAATGTTCTTAAAATACAAACAACCATCAATTAATGTCATTTGGATTTGTCATGGATTGCAACTATTCATACCAAAATGTAGCAGTCACTTAGAACAGTAGAAGACAATATTGTGTTCCACTATTTTCTTGGACAGTTACATCCTTCAGACTTGTAAGTAGATACCTCAAGCTTTTCCTCAAATGCAGTGTCTCTTTGTCATAACTATGAATTCAGTGTGTGATGTGAATTATACTTTTTTCTAAATAGCCCAAATGAAATTAAAAAAAACTTCAACACATCCAATTATTAACCCTCAGTAGAGTTATAGCTGCTGTCAAATGCTTGTTTCGTCTTTTTATCCTCAGCTCTCCATATAGTCATTCTGTAATACCTTTCTGATTACTTTAAATAAATGCTTGTGGAGCATACATTTGTCATTTTCCATTCTGCCTTATCAATGTAAGTTATTAATGTAAAAATTTGTAATTTGTAAAAATACTAAAATTCAAACTACTTATCGATATCAGGATGCATCTTGAAGAAAACATGATTTTCATTAATTAACACCATTGTCAGTTTTCTATGTGAATCTCTTTTTTTCCAATCAGCACTGGAAAAAAAGACAACTGTTTTTTCACAGCTTGTTGAAACATCTCTAAGTAAAACCACTGATCTACGATCAGTTTCGTCTTTTGATTCTGATTTTGATTTAGTTATGTTTAGCAGACGCCCTAAAGCATAGAAACTTCTGTTTATAAAGTTGGATGTTTATTGGAGCAATCTGGGTCACATGCCTTACTTAAGGGTACAACAGCAGTGCCAACCTGAGAATCAAACCCTTTATCACTAAGTTTGACCTGCTGCAACATAACCATTACACTACACTACTGACATATGTTTGTCAGATTAAATAACATGTTTAATTGATGCATTTCAGGGTTGCAAATGAGACAAGACTATGAAATATATACTGAGCTGTACCATTTGTAGGCAGCATGGTGGCTCAGTGGTTAGCACTGTGGCCTCACAGTTCCAGTGGACAGGCACAATGGGCAGCAGTCCCTGTGTTGAGCTTGCATGTGTTTGCCTGGGTTTTGGAAGTGCTCATCTGTCCAGGGTGTCTCCCTGCCCCTTGCCCAATTCATGCTGGGATAAGCTCCATCACCAGCCCCAATTTTTCTGGTTAGTTTTTTGGGGGTTATCTTAAATTACAGATTGAAGAACAAATGCCTTTAATTCCTAGGTTTTCCAGCTCTGTTCAGGTGCTCATTGATTTGACAGTGGTGGTAAAAAGGGGTCTGTGGTCACAGTATGTGTGCATTTGGGTTACAGCAAGTTTTTGTGGGTGAGCGTGGAGTGGATATGTGTCACAGGGGGAGTGTATATGTGTGTGTGTGTGTGTTCTACTCCAGTTGGCACAGGGACACTGAGGTGTCAGATCCATACACTCCAAACCCAGCACAGAGGGGTGTGTGTTCAGTGAAGTTGGTGTGGAATCTGTGCAGGAGGGTCAGTGTGTCAGAGTCAGAGACGCTGTAGAAGGACACAGTGCCGGCCGGACGGTCCACACACACTCCTACTCTATACACACACACTCCTGCTCTGTGGTAGGGGGAGGGGGGGACAGGTATGTCTGTTTTATTCTTATTGTGACAGACAGAGTAACTGTGTTTAGAGCAGTACAGCCTCCAGGAGTTTTTATTCCGTCCAAACAAACAGTCATCATCCCGTCCTTTCCTGCTGATTCCTTTATATGTCACTGCTATAGAAACCCCTCCCCTCTCAGACTCACTCCACTCAGCCTCCCAGTAACAGCATCCAGACAGACTCTCTCTGCACAAAACCTGGAGCTTCCAATCAAATCTCCCTGGATGATCAGGATATGGCTGCTCTCTCCCAGTGTTTCTCACCTTCCTGTTCCCCTCAGACAGAGACAGCTCTCTGTGTACTGTGTTTGGATCCAGTGTGAGCTGACAGCCATCTGCAAACCAGAGACATTAATGAGATTAATTATCATTATTAATATTCATCTCATCATGTGTGACTGAGTGTGTGTGAGAGAAAGAGTGAAACAGGGTTGTGTCTGTATGTGTGTTGACCTCTGTGTGAGTGTGTTCATGTGTGTGTTTGGAGTATGTGGGGCTGTTTGTGTGTGTGTTTATGTGTAGGTGTCTAAATCTGGGTGAATGTTTGTAAACATCGTCTGCAAACAAACACAAACTGAACTCAATGACAATGAGAAACACACACACACAGTGCTGTATGTATGGACAGACTTCTGTCTGAGCATGAAAGAGAGACTGGTGAAGAGAGGGACTGAAAAACAGAGTTGAAAACAGACGTGAAAGAAAGAGGGAGAGAGGGAGGAGAGGAAATGGAGGGAGTGAGTGTTCAGTGCTGACAGACTCACATTTCCTGGGTCCTGGTTTGTTCCTGCTCTCTCCTCCATGGTCCACATGTAGGAACAGCAGAACAGATAGTGACTGAGTGACACACAGTGTGGAAACTCTCTGTACTTACAGCAGTGTGTCTATGAGGTGCAGTGTGGAAACTCTCTGTACTTACAGCAGTGTGTCTATGAGGTGCAGTGTGGAAACTCTCTGTACTTACAGCAGTGTGTCTATGAGGTGCAGTGTGGAAACTCTCTGTACTTACAGCAGTGTGTCTATGAGGTGCAGTGTGGAAACTCTCTGTACTTACTGCAGTGTAAGTGTGTCCAGTTTAACAGCAGAGAGCGCTCTCACTCCTGAGTCTCCTGGGTGATTGTAGCTCAGATCCAGCTCTCTCAGGTGTGACGGGTTTGAACGCAGAGCTGAAGCCAGAGAATCACAACCTCTCTCTGTGACTCGACAGCCTGACAGCCTGCAGAGAGAAGGAGACCAGCTCTGGACAAACACACCTTACAGAATCTGAATATAAAATAACAGGGCTGTGGAATTAGTAGTATACATCTTTTTTTCATTTTCTTAATGGGTGGTACTGACTCATTTACTTTGTTGTTGTCTATAATTGTATGTAATTAATATTGTAATACTGAGCAAATCATTTTCAAAAGTAACAATTCAGTATTTTATTCCCTTATGAACACTGAAATTGCTGTTGGGAAAAACACATTTTAACATCACAGATTAACTGTGCAAAGTGAACAGAAAGCTTTAGCCCACTGGTTCTTAACTTGGGTTCGATCGAACCCCAGGGGTTCGGTGAGTCAGTCTCAGGGGTTCGGCGGAGGTCAAGACACACACCCGACTCATACGATTCGTGATGTCATGCTCCGTTTTTGTTTTTGTGTGAAAATCATGTTTTGATGGTTTTGTTCTTTGAACACAGTGATGTTGATGCACGGTTCATTTTGTGCACCAGTAAAATATATACCTATGTTTTGAATTTGAAAAAATCATATTTTATTTTTCCAATTAAGAAGGGTGCGGTGAATGCGCATATGAAACTGGTGGGGTTCAGTACCTCCAACAAGGTTAAGAACCACTGTTTTAGCCTGAATCATTATTAATATTAGTGGGATATTTAGTCTCATTTGATCCCTTCATGAAAGAGGGAGTTTGTGTTTGTTACTCACCCCAGTCTCTGCAGTTTACAGAGTGGGTCCTCCAGTCCAGCAGAGAGCGCTCTCACTCCTGAATCCTGCAGCTCGTTGTCTCTGAGCTCCAGATCTCTCAGCTCTGAGTGGGGAGAATGCAGAACTGAGGCCAGATCATCACAGCAGCCCTCTGTGAGATTACAGCAACCCAGCCTGTGGAGAGAACACACACACACTATAAATATAAACCAACCCAGCCTGTGGAGAGAACACACACACTATAAATATACAGCAACCCAGCCTGTGGAGAGAACACACACACACACACACTATGAATATACACCAACCCAGCCTGTGGAGAGAACACATACACACACACACACACACACTATAAATATACATCAACGTAGCCTGTGGAGAAAACACACACACACGATAAATATACACCAATCCAGCCTGTGGAGAGAACAGACACACACACTATAAATATACACCAATCCAGCCTGTGGAGAGAACAGACACACACACTATAAATATACACCATCCCAGCCTGTGGAGAAAATGCACACAAACACACACACACACTCAGTCATCTACACACACTCAGATTTGCTTTCATACACATATTTTTATCATTTTTATCATTGTTTATAATGAAGCCTTTGTATGTTCAACTGGTTGTCTGCGTTGTTATCACTTAAACATTTACTGTAGCCACTCTATTCATAGAACAAAGCCTTCAAAAATTCACAAGATCCCCAATACTAATTATCAATAATTGTATTATTAAAAGGGTGTGGTAATTCCTGTCGGTTTGCCATTAATATTGTAATTTTAATATGTTTTTGCAATTAAAGGTTGTGGCCAAAGTCATTTTATGAGATTGATTACTTTGAATTGGTGCCTTGTGCTGGGACTGTTAAGATGAACATATGTGACCCGACGCGAGCAAACCCTCCACATTTCGACAGTGTCAATTTTACAGGAGAGCACAAAAACCGCGGGCGGGCAGTATGTTGTCAAAAATGACATAATGGTGGATTCGAATTCCTGAAGTGCTTATGTATCATCTACCTTTTTGTTGAAACTGAAAATAACTTGTAAGTATGAAAAATTTTCTGAAATATAGAGGCAAGTTGGTCCTCCAAGAACTGACAAGGGAGAAAACGTCATCAACTCAGCACTAATTTGGACTATCAAACCAAGCGATCGCGTATCATATGGTTTTGTCTTCTGATACAGTTATGCAGCTTAAGATCTCCTGGTCACATTAGCTCTGATGTCAATTCGCAATACTAAACAATTTTGATAAAAAAGTAACTGAAATAATGCTTGATTTATTATTGAAACCGGAGTTTTCTCTTTCTATGGCGCGTAGTTCCACTTGCTTTTCTTATTCGAGTGTTATAGTTAACGTAGTCCTGAACGTTCATTGGTTCACACTAACGTGCCGTTTTCCAACAGTTTATAGCCGACTTGTTTGTTTACTTTTTTGGAAAGATTTATTTACGTGTTGTAAGAATCATGGACCACGATAAGAGTGGCGGCAGCTCTCAAACATATAAATTAACTGAATCTCTCCGGTGCAAGAGAAGGAACTCAGTGGGAAGAACTGGTGAGAGGTTACTTTCTTGAGGAGGAGGAGGATAACATGCACCTTGTGCTGTCAGACTTGGAAGATGAGGACAGCAGTGATGAAGAAACCATTCCCAACTTGAATAAAAAGTACTGTATGTGAAAGAGGTCACGAAGCAGATTTTGAAGAACCGACAGATGATGATGATGCAACTTTCACTGTTGTCACTAACGAAGCTGAAGATACAATGCAGTTAGTTGGCGTTACTGACTCTGACTGTGACCAACAATTTACAGAAATTCTCAGTTTCACCTGCGGTTGTGGTCGAAGGCGAAAAAAAAAAACTCAAAGCTCGGCCAGGAATCCTGTACAAACAAACTGCCTCATGAACGCATCTATGAGCTATGCTACATGGTAAATGCGTTGTAACAGCCGGAAAAGGACATGTTCACTGCACATCAGCACTTTTTGTTGTACCTTTTTGTATTTTATTATAAGCTACGGTGTTGTATGTGTCATTAAAATAGTTTGTTTTTTTATAAATATATTCAGACTATAGCCACGCACTTCTATTTCATGTGCCCAGACAATCACTGTAGCCCTCCGTTAGTCCTCCACCTATAAAAATGTAAATAAATCCCCACACCACTCCTAAGATGGGAAGGACTCTCAGCCATCATCAGCCACTCGTCCTCCAGCCTTTCAGATGGAATTGCATCCTGGGATAGCTTTTTGATCAGAGCTGAGTAGGTGAGAATGAGAGCAATGCCACTTTGAATACACATAAATACTGTCTTTAATATAAAACAATAAGGAGAGCAACTGTTAATGTACAGAAGTCACTGAATGATTAAGAGACATGCAAAGATAGACTGGGAATGAGAAAAGTAAAAAGAAGTATCACAATTTACCACGGAATTAATGTTTTAACTTGAATAATGTTTTTTCATCTTTTATATAAATTTAAAACATTTTTTTTTCAAACACTGCAAATTCAAAATGACCTTACTAATTGATTAAATCACTATCCTAATCTAACCATTATAAGCATCAATTCCTTTTCTAAAAGTGATTTTTGTGCTGAGAATGTATGCAAAAATGAAAAAGGCTGTTTTCTCAAAACTGCAGTTTGCAAAAGTATAATGTTCTGTTGAACATTACGGCCAAAGTATTTCTTCAATCTTGGCAAGTGATACCTCATTTTGTTGCTCTGAAGCTGTACTTTGGTATCATGTGATAAAATAAAAATGTGAATTTTGCGAATGTGCCCCTCAAACATACGTTCGGTCACATATGTGTATCTGTTTGTTTATTTACTGCATACACTTCACGTGCATTTAACTGGAGCCTTTGTGAGGAACAGCATTATCCTCATATTTTCTGCTTCCCATGTGCTGAATAGCACATTTACTCTACATTTTCTGGTGCCCTCATGTGTGAGGATAGATTTTGGCATATTCAATGTTTTGGCTGTATTTAATGTTTTTTTAGAAAGAAAAATGCCACGAAATTTTGGAAAACAGGCAGAGAGTGGGGCCCCTGGAGAAGAAGGAGGGAGTGAGGCTCCTGACAAAACAGATAATGGGGCCCCTATCCAAGCAGCTTCAAAATAAGAGCACTGAAAATAAGAGGACAAATTCACACACAACAAGAAAAAGGAATTTGGGCATTTATTAAAAAGGGAACACAAAAAGAAAACAGAAGAAAGGTAAGCCTTTACAAATTTAAAGGGATAAAATAAGAAAGGCAAACTACTATTATAAAAAAGGACAAAAGATAGAGGACAAAATAAAACTGAAGGGGAAAAAACTACACTACATCACTGAATTAAAGTGTGTAGCATTACCATTAGCCACCTAGCTGTGTGTCCCAACTGTAAAAACTGACAGTTGGAAAGCAGCTTGATTGACAGGCCAGCTCAGCACAGGCGAGTAAAAAAATGGCCACAAGTAACAATTTAGGCCAGGCCGAACAGAGGGTGCTGCAGCAGGCAGTGCAGAACTCATTCAAGATTGTCTACCCAGAGAGTACCAGGAGTGCTAAAGCCAGGAATTTATTCAAAAATAAAATCATAGAAGACCGTCCAGAGACACAAATTCGTGACTATGTGACAACAGGAGGCAAACAAATAATTACTAATTTAATTTTCTACGCTACAAAGACAGAAACCTGGCAGACCACAATATGTGAGGAATTCAAAAACATAAAAAAGAATGGGATTTCAAAAGGCCGACAGCTGAATATAGGTGAAGAGGAGGACTCAGACTGTTGTCTGCTTACCATTAACATTTATCACAATGGTAATGTCCCAATACAAGGGAATGGAGAAATTCTTTTTGATTTCGAAAAAAGATTCCCTAAATCAAAAGGTTAGAATCAGAGCTCCTCCAGATAAAACGATAACATATGATCTTCCAAGCCTGTTCGTCCCCAGCACCCCAGACACAGGTCCAGCTGGCAGGGTACTGACTCCCCCCAGCCCTCCTGCTCCCCCAGGCCCACACACGGCTTCACAAGGCCCTACAACCCCCTCATACATAACACCCCCCTCCCCTAAAACAGTCATGCCCACCCCCTCCCCCAGACAGGCTGCACCCACCCCCCTCCCCAGAAAGACCACACCCATTCCTATCCCCATATCTAAACAAGCTACATGCACCCCCTCACCCACCTCCAGGAAAAACAGACCAGTTCCTTCCCCAAGACACATCACTCACACTACACCCTCCAATCTCACTACACCCCCTAATCACACTACACCCTCTTATCACACTACATCCACTAATCACACTACACCCCCTGATCACACTAAACCCTCCAATCACACTACACCCCCTAATCACACTAAACCCTCCAATCACACTACACCCCCTAATCACATGACACCCTCCAATCACACTACACCCCCTAATCACACAACACCCCTAATCACACTACACCCTCCAATCACACTACACTCCCTAATCACATGACCCTCCAATCACACTACACCCCCTAATCACACTACACCCTCCAATCACACTACACCCCCTAATCACATGACACCCTCCAATCACACTACACCCCCTAATCACACGACACCCTCCAATCACACAACACCCCCTAATCACACTACACCCTCCAATCACACTACACCCCCTAATCACATGACACCCTCCAATCACACTACACCCCCTAATCACACTACACCCTCCAATCACACAACACCCCCTAATCACATGACACCCTCCAATCACACTACACCCTCCAATCACGTGGCACTACCCAAACACACTGCCCACCCCAGACACACAGTGGCCCCATCCACAGACACTGCCTTCCTGACCGACTCCAACCTGAAGCATGTGGATATGAGACGCATGTTCCCAGAAAGGAGGATGTGTAAGCTGTGGTGCCCCACGACTAAGTCTGCCCTACAGCAGCTCTCAGACAACATCCTGGGAAACCCTGGCACCATCATCATCCACACTGGGACCAATGACCTGGCCTCTCAGTGGGAGGGGGTGGCTGCCTCTGTGATCCGAGTGGCTGAGAGAGCCACACAGCGCATCCCCAGGGCAAAGATTATTATTTCCACTCACAGCACACCATAAACAGCATCAACAGCCAGCTGAGCAGGGGCTGCTCACAGCTGGCTAACGTACACCTCGTCCACCACCCCAATCTGAACGCTCAACATCTATGTGACCAGGTACACCAAAATAAGCAGGGGGTCAAAATACTTGCCAAGTACCTGAGAGAAATCGCCCTGGGCCGACAGCCAGCCAGCCCCAGCCCCATACCCAAGCACAGCCGTCATGGGACACAGAGGATTCATGTGCCCAGGAGGACTGGCCCTACACAACACCAGAGAGGCAGGATGCCCACGCTGCAGACAGACATCTGCCACTTCCAGGCCCAGGGAAGTGTGCTGCTCTGTGGAGACCTAAACGCCAGGACAGGTACTCTCCCTGACTTCCTCACCGCTGAAGGAAACAAACACATCTTTGGCCAATCTCCTATGTGCCACACTCCAATCATAAAAACCACAAACAGCCAAGACAATGTAATTCATAAAAATGGTAGACAGGTAGTGTCTCTCTGTCAAACCTTGGGTCTGTATATCATTCATGGTAGGATCAGAGGGGACTCCTTCGGAAGGTTCACTTACAGCTCAGCTCTTGGGAACAGTGTGGTAGATTATGCCATTACAGATGTGGACCCCTCCTCCATAAATGCATTCACTGTCAGGCAACAAACCTCCCTATCAGACCACAGTTAAATCATTGTATATATAAACAGAACAAATGAGCCAGACAACATACAGACGCAGCCCAGTAAGCTGTACAATCTAAAACACACATACAGATGGGCTCCAAACAGCGTAGAAGAATTTGGCAAAGCTCTTAACTCACCTGAAATCACTAACCTTACGAATAACTTTATTAACACACAGTACGAATCTAACAAATTAGGCCTAAATCTGGCTGTTAAACATATTGAGGACATATTTCATAAAGCAGCCAAAATATCAAACCTGAAACTACTTAAGAATTGTAACCCAAACATGTAACAATGTAACGAGAAATGGTTTGATGATGAATGTAACTTAATTCAAATAAAGTTAAGGAAACTGTCATCTTATCAAAAACAGCCCAAAAACGCAGATTTATGCTTGGAGTACCGTGAAACATTAAAACAGAACAAAAATACTCTGAGACAGAAAAAAAGAAAACCACATTGACTCTCATAGACATTAAAAAATCTCTGAAAATTCTTGGAAATGTGGAATAATTTCAGTTTGGCACAAAAACCTGCATTAACTTTAAAAGATGGCTCAGTTTGGTAACTTGTATTTGGACATTTGACAAAACAAATAAAAAAAAGAACAAACTGAAATCAAAGAAAAACTTGCATGACTTGAACAATCGATCAAAGACAATCAAAACTCAGGTGACACACCAATCACAGTGCAGGAATTAACTGCATCTCATCACCAGACCGAAACCCCAGATTTATGCTTGGAGTACTGTGAAACATTAAAACAACACTAAAATACTCTGAAACAGAACAAAGAAAAACACATTAACAAAACTCTCATAGACATTGAAAAATCAATTGATCAAAACTAATTCTGGGAAATGTGGAATAATTTCAGTTAAGCACAAAAACCTGCATTAACTTTAAAAAAATGGCTCAGTTTGGTAACCGAACACCCCGCTGGTGTGATCAACCAGTTCAGTTGAACATTCGGGTTGGGGAAAAAGGGGAAAAATCAGGGATTCAAATTGAAAAAAAAAAGAGCTAAGCCCCAACAGAAGTCCTTTCAGTCAGCTGGCCATGAAACTAACAAACCAAATAACTAACAACACTAACTATGACATGTTTCAGACCAGCACTGCTTCAATGAATAATCAGCCAATTAATAAATCAAATAAAAGACTCTTATTTGGAACATTTGGAAGAAAATGAGAAAACCGCAAAACACACTACACAATGTTAAGAAGATTACAAGAAATTAAGTTCAGAAATTATGTTAAGAAATTACAAACTGGCAAGAGATATAAAGTAGAGACAGATCCAAACCAAATACAGACGAAGTGATCACAGAGTGGGCATTGAAACAGGCAGACACAAGCAAACCTGGCGCCCCAAAGAGGAGAGGATATGTGATCACTGTGAGACAGGTGAGGCTGAGATAGAGCTACACTTCCTCCTATACTGCACAAATTACACAAAAATTCACAAAGACTTCTTTGAAAAATTTAAAAGAATACATCCAAATTTTTAAACACTCCCTATGGAGAGACAGTTACCAATCTTACTGGGTGAAGGACACACAGCCTCCCTGGCTGCTCTATATGTAGCAACCTGTCACCAGTGCAGGAATATAATAAATGTATAAATGTTAGTCAATAGTCATTCATTGTATGCATTCATGTTTGTTCCTTTTTTCCCCGTTATTAATTGTGTTAATTGTTCTGTTATCGTGTTAACTGGACCATCTGCTTTGGCAACACAGCCCATGTCATGCCAATAAAGCACCTTGAAATGATGTGCTGCCTAATGTTTGAAATATGAGCCTGGAGAATGTTGATCAAATTCACTACTGATTGCTCAGAAAATGGGAAAATTCACAAAGATACTCATCAGGGAATGATAGAATAGCTATCTAATCAGGGTCTAATCTCCCTCTCCCCATGTAAAGCTCTGCAAATTATTAGAGCTTCAGTGCTGATGCGATCACCAAGAAAAGGGCACGCCACGTCCGACAAACTATCTCCTACCTACATGCTGCAGGCTCTGCAGGTGTTCTAACGAGTAACTCCAGGATAGTTTAAGTAAACCTGTCCACTCGCTCACACACACACAAGCAGACACACACACACTCACACACACACACGTGCTCCAGAAGGGGAAGGAGCCAGAGGGAGAGAGACAGGTGATAGCCCCCTGTGGTTGGGCATGTTCATCAAAGGATTCTACATTTGGGGCATCTTAGGGCTTACCAACAACAAAGAGGGTCGTACCACGCCCAATTCTGCTTTTAACTGGTAACCCCAAATGTACATCCATTTTGGCTGTCATAAGTGTTTCGTTTTAGTTTCTGAGTAAAGCTCTGCTCCTTGCCATGCTTGAAAAACCTGTTGCCTCTTTGGTCACTGATTCAGGGGTTTTTACAAGGGGGTGGAGTCCATTTGTCTCTCTCAGGCCGTGTCTGGGTGCATGGCAAGGGACCATAAAAGAAGGGAGCAGGGTAAATAACCATAAAATACATGTTGCTGTCTCGACACTAGTCTGTGGATAGAACACACACATAATCCCACTTTCACATTGAAATTCAACACAAGAATTCTGGACAGGAACCAAACAGCTGGCAACCCTAAGACTCATGGGGTTTTATCCTGCTTTAAATTCCTGTGATAGAGGAGTAAGAAGAGAGGGATGGGACCAACGTGGACTGTGGAGAAAGGAAGGAAGGCTGGGGAGAGAGGAGAAGTTTGATTGAGAGAAGTAGCTGTTTAACGTTTCTCTGTATGTAGCCATAATCACTAACTATTTACAAAAGGTCACAAAGTACACAGCACTACTCACCCCAGTGTCTGTAGTTTACAGTCTGAACTCTTCAGTCCAGCACAGAGCGGCTTCACTCCTGAATCTCCCAGGATATTGTAGCTGAGGTCCAGTGTCTGTAGTTTACAGTTTGGACTCTTCAGTCCAGCACAGAGCAGCTTCACTTCTGAATCTCCCAGGCTATTGTAGCTGAGGTCCAGTGTCTGTAGTTTACAGTTTGGACTCTTCAGTCCAGCACAGAGCAGCTTCACTCCTGAATCTCCCAGGTTATTGTCGCTGAGGTCCAGCTCTCTCAGGGGTGAGTTTGATGACTGGAGAGCTGAGGCCACAATTTCACAGGACTCCTCTGTAAGACCACAGCTGCCCAGTCTGAAAGAAAGAGGTGATGTGTTAATATTTAACACTTAATATTTTAAATGTAGTATTTATAGTGCTTACTGATAAAGAGTGATATTGAGGATTGTAAGATTCACAATGCTCTGAGGAAGATATCTGTGCTACACTCTCCAACTGCAGCACTTTACACCTGAGAATAAGATGTCCTGCTCAAGTCTGACAGTTCTACAACTGTGGTTCTGACCCAAATAGCCCCTTTTCCTCTATTCAGTTCTGCCAGAATTGGGGCTAATGGCCCAGCTACCTTTTCCACAGTCTTTTTCAGGCTAACTCTGGGCTTTAAGCCTCACTCATGGCCCTACTCATGCCCCTGAGCCAAGTGTGGACAGCAGGGCAAAGGATGGAGTTATCAGATCCTTTTATACTGTATTTCATTATTAAAGCAAATTCCAGCCTTTAGAGTGACTAGTGAGTTAGATTGATGAGTTGTGAGAAGTTTGTATTTCCTTCCAATGAGAGTAAAAAAGCAAACATTATCACACAGCTAAAGGTTCACAGGAGTATTCACAGGAAGGCAAGGGGGTTTTTAGTTCACATCTGATCAGCAGTGCAGTATGTCTGTTCTGATGGTGATCATTTCTCAATGATCTGTGACCAAACTTTTTGATAGTTATTGGTTTTATGAATTTTACCAAAAAACTCCAACATAGGAACACCAGTGTCAAAACAGTGCACATCACTGAGCCATCAGCAGGAAACTAAAATCATTTTTTGATGTTAAACACAATGAAAGTGCTCAGATAAGAAACAAAAATATTTACTCTCTGATACTTGCCAGCCATTCTCTGAAAAATTAAAGACAAAATAACAGAACCAAAGAGCAATCAATATTCTAGACTAGTACAGTCTGCTTTCCCTGTTTTCCGGCATCAGTCAGTGTCAGTGTTTATAATCAGGTCTGCATCTCAGAACATTCACAGTTGCTTCTGTTCAACTTACTGGCCTAAACTTCAAAGCTGAATGATTATGGTTATAATTATTATCCCAATTATTTTGCTAAATATTGTGATTCCAATTTTTAATCACAATTATCAGTTTGATTCAGGAAACAGAATTATTTTATTGCACTTTATGCATCTTATAACATGTTCTTCTTTTTCTTTGGGTCTTTTAAATCAGTGCATTATTCATTTCCCAAACTTGCAACAGCTAGAAAAGCTCATTTTCAATTTTACTGTGGTCCTTATTTTTAGCATTTAGTTTATACAATCATGATAAACTGGTGCCAAACCAAAGTATTTCCAAATTCAGTGTTCACATTGCTGCCTTCATCAGGCCCTGGCATCTCCTGTTCCTGTACTGGCATCACAGTCCAGCATTTACCAGGTTCTGGGTCAATGTGCTCAGCATCCAAAGGTATCACAGTCTCCTTATCCTCAAACTCTCATAATATGCTGGATGGAAAGTGCTCAGTAATTCTTTGGAATTGAGTGATTTTTCCCAGTACCTGGAAAGCCTTTGATACTTCAGTATAGTCTGTATAAATACCCACATTTTGAAGTAAGGAAAGTATTTGAAGTATCTCTGGCAGAAAAGCTTCTCTGTTGAGTCTCTTATTGTGGCAGGAGAAGCAAGCTCCACTGCTTGTTTGAGCCAAATTGCAAATCAACTTGGCTGTTGGCAATTTCAGGTTTTAGTAAAAACCTTGCTTTGAGTTCACATAGATTTTGTACAGCTGTTGCTTTATAATCTTGTAGTCACCATAATTTAGACTCCTGACACATAGCCTACGTTGACCTCATTTGTGACTTGACTGTCTCTTCCCTAGTTGTGTCAAGTTCCATTACATGAATTTATGTAACTAGGATAAATGTAACTGTGAGTAAAATATTTTGCTGTGTCCCACATGGAGTGATGAGGGGTTACCACAGAGCTAGAGTTGTGAATCTACAGGGACTCAAAATGGCGCCGTCATGTCTGACTCTGGTACCTTTACAAAGTAAACTCAATCATAGAAGGTCATATGAGACAGCAGTAAAGTAGGTTTGATAATCATATTTAAATTCTGTATGCAGTCAAATCAATGTTTCACACTGGAGCCAAGTATTTAGCCTACCAGTTGTGTTCTAAAACATCCATTTGACGAGTGAAAGAAAAAGAGGACTGACGTTGCCTCTACCGCTCGTACCCAACGCCGGAGCTTCTCATTCCGTGGCCAGCTCGCTCTTGTCGCCGGGGACAGACAGCCCGGTCTTGGAATTGTGAAGGAAACAGTTCACTGCCCCCAGCAATCGGTTTGTTCAGTGTTTTCTCAAAGATCCCGACAGCCTGGGTTGAGTATCACGTTGTCGCACAATTTAGTTGCTTAAGGATGAACAAGGAAAAGAAAACCGTGGGGAAAACAAAATTCGAGCATATTCCAGGATTTACCCGACGCCGCCCAACTGCGCACACAAACCCACTGGAGATAGCGTACATTAAGTACTTATGATGTTCTTCCAAAAAGAAGACACTCTTACTGGAAACATAACAGCTCTTTGTTAGGACTTGAGCCTCCTCGATATTAAATTATAGCATGTACTAATTCTGTCAGGATAAAGCAAAGCAAGAAACATTATATGATCTTAGCAGGGACCTTCCAAAAACTGAGATACAAAACCCGAGCAATGAAATCAGGTTCTGGAAAAGGGGAGAAAAATGAATTGATCACAAACATTATTGTGTTTAAGTACATACAGTGAATATAAACCAGAAGAAAACTGAACTAAATTGGCTCATTTGAAAAGCAAGGCGAGTCAACAGTACATCTATCAAGCCAAAGGAGTTTCATAAGGACAAGCTATAAATGGCTGGAAGAAGGTGAACATATTGTAATTACTTTTTAAAATTGGAACAACAACATAATATCTGAGCTAAATTTAAATGGTATCTTGATAAAAAAAACATGGACATTACAAAGCTTGGGAAGTAATTTTACGTAACAATATCTTGTCATTCAGGCAGTGGAGCCAGGGGGAGCTTGGCTCCTCTTAATAAGACATGATCTTCCCTGAAAACATGATTTGTGAAAATTTGGGGGGTCTCTAAAATATTGACAATAATTATGCTATTTTTGCCATGCATTTTTCTGTATGTTCATCATCATGGATCATGCGTAAAATTAGGCTATTATTGATGTATGATTTATGCATGTGGGTGATTCATCACTTATTCACTTTATGCATGCTATTCTTACCATCACCATCAAAGCGTGGCGACACAATATCATAAACTTCATTCACTTTAACTCAGAGATCAGAAAAAATAACAAACTCTCTTAGTCCCACTCAGTTTGCATGCCAAATCACCCTTATTCGTTTCCCTGTTTTGTAGTCAGCATACAGATATGTCAAAAATAAAACAAGGACGCTTATGTCAGGAGGTGAGCCTGACAATCCGCCGTCTTGGTGAGTTTCTTCATTGGTGATTGAGGGGCACGCATGTATTATGTGGATCGAGGTGGTTTGTCTCTGTTGCTTCGCCTGATTGGCAATCTGGCACAGTTGTCTCTCATTCTCTCCGCACAGGGAATCAGGATAAAAGAGCAGGGGATGATTTTAGGTGTGCGTGCGGTGCGAGGAAAGGCAGAGACTGCCAGCCTGGGATCATGTCAGCGGCCGACTGAGGGAAGGGACGGAGGAATTTGCGGGGTCCAGCACGTGTGAGGGGAGAAGGCAATGGGCGGTGGAGCTGCGTACCATGGGCTGGGCGAGCAGGCGAGCGGGGGTGTGGCCCCAGTGGTGAGAGGGACGTGAACCACAAAATATAACAATGCGTGTGGGGTATGCCCTGAGGTGGTGGTGGAAGCAGGTTGGTAAAGGTGCCGTGCACCCTAGATACGGGCTAGCAGGATACCCTGTTTAGCGAGGGTTTTTTTGGCAATGGTATGGAGATCTGCCAGTGCAGGACACCTCCAACCTTCAGTGGCTGACCCTCTGGGCGGCCAGTGGGTTGGACATTTCGTTTGTGGGGTATGTTGTGATGGATTTTGTGGTCGGGGGCATAAAGGTGCCAGGGAAAGGGGCGATCATTGTACAAGACCAGTGTCTGGGGTCAGACAGTGTAGTCTTGGGCATGAACGTGATCGCCCACTGTTTGGTGGTTAGGGGTGTGCAGCCTGGCTCACTAACTTTTTCTGCCTCCCACCAGGGTCGAGTGTACCAGGAGTGGGAACGAGCCTTCGCTGCTTGCCACCAGGTCCGGGGCCGGGCGGCCACTCCTTTGGAGGGGGTGGTCCGACTAAACCGGAGAGCGGTTGCGGAGGTTCCAGCATGCTTGGAGGTCCTCCAGTGTCTCCCCGTGGAAGGTTGGGAGAATGGATGGGGAGGTTTGTTTATTGGAGGGGGTAGGGGATGGTGGGGAGTGGCAGGTGGGCCGGGCTGTGGTTTGTGTGTGGGGGGAGAAGGTCCCCCTCCGCTTTATTAACGTACACCCCTACCCTCTCTCCCTGCCCCGGCGGCAGCCCCTGGCCATGGTGTCCCGCATTCTCCCCTCGCAGATACAGGGTGGGCGTGACCTGGTGCTGCTAACCCCCCGCTCAGGGGAGGTGGATGTGTGCACCGCATGGGCGCCCTTGGGGGTGGGGAATCCTCGGTCTCCTGCAGAGCTGGAGGGCCTCACCCAAGAACAACAGGGCTGGGCTCAGGACCTGCTGGAGCGGTTGGAGGGGGTGTTCATGGCGCATGAGGAGAACTTTGGCCGAACCAAGGTAATTTACCATCAGATACCTACCGGTAATGCTCCCCCCTGTGGTGAATGATATTGCCTTCTTCCCCCAGGTCTGTACCTGGTGCTGTGGTCCTTGGTGCAGGGGATGCTGGAGAGCGGGGTGATCACGCAGAGCTGGGCTGTGCCCATGGTCCTGGTCTGGAAGAAGGATGGTGGCTGGCGGTTCTGCATGGACTACCGCTGCCTCAATGCGGTCACCCACAAGGATGCCTACCGCTCCCCCGGATTGAGATATCGCTCACGGGGATGAAATGTGCTGAGTGGTTCTTGACCCTAGATCTGGTGAGCGGGTACTGGCAGGTAGCGGTGGACCCGCAGGACCATGAGAAGACCGCCTTTGCCACGCCCCTTGGGCTATTCCAGTTTGAGCGGATGCCGTTTGGCTTGTGCAATGCTCCACCACCCTGCCTGCGGCTGATGCAGAGGTGTCTGGGGGACCTGGTACATTATTCCATTTTAATTTATCTGGATGATATTGTGGTTTTTTCCCTAGACTTTTCCAGCCATCTGCATCACCTGGAGACGGTGTTTGAGTGGCTGAGCCGGTACAGGCTGAAGCTCCAGCCCCAGAAGTGCTGACTCTTCCAGAAGGAGGTGCGGTACCTGGGGCATGTGGTGAGTTCCACGTGGGTGGCTACAGACCCGGACAAGGGCGGTTGCAGTCCAGAACTGGCCAGCACCCGAGACGGTGCAGCAGGTGAGGGCCTTTCTCGGGTTTGCCGGCTATTATCGACGGTTCATCCCCGCTTTCTCTAAGATTGCGGCTCCCCTGCACCGGTTGCTGGAGGGGACCGCAGCCCAGGGTAAGAACATGCGACGGGTGGAGTGGGGCACTGAGTGTCAGTGCGCCTTCGAGGGGTTGAAGGCGGCCCTGCTCCGTGCGCCCGTGCTCGCTCATGCAGACTTTTCCCTTCCTTTCTATCTTTACACAGATGCGAGTATGGATGGGCTGGGGGCCGTCCTGTCCCAGGTGCAGGGTGGAAAGGAGCGGGTGATTGCGTATGCCGGTCGGAGCCCGCACCCCGCTGAGAGAAACAACAAGAACTACAGCGCCTTCAAGCTGGAGCTGCTGGCCCTGAAATGGGCCGTGACAGAGAAGTTGAAGGATTACCTCTGGGAGGTAAAAGTCATGGCCTAAACCAACCACAATCCCCTGGTACATCGCTGGGGGCGACGGAGCAACGGTGGGTGGGTCAGCTGGCCAGCTTTGACCTGGAAATCAAGTACCTGCCAGGGGCACAAAACGCCAATGCTGATCTGCTGTCCCAGCTGCCCGAGGGCCCAGGGGTTGTGGAGGTGGGTCAGGTGTCCAGTGGCCCAGCAGTGGAGGATGCCTGGGACTGGTCAGCTCTGCAGCGGCAGGATGACCATCTGCGGGCCGTGGCGGAGCACGTGCGGCAGGGGAAGCCCCCTCGGCGGGAGGAGAGGAGGTTGGCCCCACCGGAGGAGGGTAGGTGGTGGAGGGAGTGGGAGTGTTTGCGGGTTGAAGGGGGGGTCCTGTACCGCCGGGTATTACATCCAGCCTGACGCAACAATGGGTTCTAAAATTGTTATAACAATGTAGGAATAATGTAATGTTTAGAACGTTAGGAAATTAAATCGCTTGCAGTTTTGCAAGACCATACCTCAGAGGAATTAACACTACTTCATGAAGAGAGCAGAGTTAAATAATTTTAGCACAGTTCTGAAATTTTTACAATGAGGATGTATTAAAGATGATAGTAATTACAGCAAAGCCGACGTCTAATACGTCTAATTATTGCTAGCTAGTTTGATTTTTCAAAGATCAAACCAACAGCACATACAGATACCTTAAATACACATGTGAATATAACCAGTAGCTGATAACGACGGAAAATGGTATCTGTCTTTCAACGTCAAGATAAAAAACATTGAAAAACCCATTGGAAATGCAGACAGAAATAGTGTTAAAATGCTAGCTAGTGAACGCCACTGGATCACAATGTTTTTTCAATGGACAGAATGATTCTTTTCACTGTAATACTGGACTATTTGGCTTTTGTAATAAAGATGACCACAGGAAATCTGGTCAGATCGCTGCATTTACTGTTTATGTTTGTGTAAGTAAATATGCACCCTGGCCAGCATTCAGGAGTGACCAGTAATTTGACTCATGAATTTGTACACCCACCAGACTGAATTTTAAGGTTCACCATCATTGTTTGCTTGCCACTAATTTCACTGAAGTCTTTAATCACTAATACTTACAAAGCATGCCCCTTTGTAAAATATGTATTTCAGTTTTTTTTTTCAATAGAGATGGTATATCAGCTGTTCAGAACCCATTGTTGCGTCAGGCCAGATCAAATTTCCCAGGCGGATCAAATTTCACATGACAGAGCCAGTGGACAGAACAATGAGGATGGCACAACACCCCACCCATCCTCCACAGACAGAGACCAAAATGCCCAGCATGACCTGTTTGGAGGTGAAGGCTCCAGGCCCCACTGACATCTTTGAGGTTAGCTTTAAAATGCTAACGCCCTGGAGAGGTTCTGGAACCTCTATAGAGAGGGGAAGGATAAGAGTCCCTCAGTAATTTCACCACTGAGCCCCTGTCAGAGATGGAGAACAAACTGGTCACTGTGCAGCACTATAAGGAAGCTGTATAGGACCTCAGTGCTGTAACATGGTTTGTTTGGTTCAAATGTGACACAAGTCCTAGAAAAGGGCAGAGTTTGTACAGGGACCAGGAAATGGCTGGGCCAGGTCAAACCCCGCCCCTCTGCAGAAGGCAGAGTGTCACCCACCTGTCACCCCTCCACCCCCCCAACCTCTACCTCTATACCTAGAGCACAAATTCCAAATTCAGAGAGGATGCTGAAGATGAGGAAGACCTAAATTGCAGAGAGGTTTAAAAATTCTACTGAATGAATTTCAATTTGTAGATTCATTTTCTGTATCCTACATGGCCAGTTGTTCAACTATAATATCACATTCAGTTACAGTATTTTACCACTGGTTTTTCTTTACTACATACACCTAGGGATATATGAAAATGTAGCAGAAAATATTAACTTCTGAAATATTATTCATTAACATTTTCTGAAGGTAGACACAGGCTTCTGGTCATGATATAGGTGAGCTATGGTCATGCACTTTATTCTCACACAATTATAAACTGTTTATGCAAATATCAGTGTCAATCATCTGCATTGTGAATGATGTAACAGTACTCACATGGCCTTCCTGCAGTTCCTCACTACTGGTACCAGTCTCTGCTGACCTGCTGCCGATGTGTTGTACGTCTTCAAGTCAAACTCATCTAGGACCTCCTCTGACATCAGTAACACAAAGGCCAGAGCTGAGCATTGGTGTGGTTCCAGCTCTTTACCCGAAAGTCTTCCTGATCTCAGGGAAGTCTGGATTTCCTCCACGAGAGAGTTGTCATTCAGTTCATTCAGACAGTGGAACAGATTGATGCTCCTCTCTGCTGAAGACTCTTCTCTGATCTTCTGCTTAACGTACTGTACTGTTTTCCTTATGCTCTCTGATCTGCTTCCTCTCTGCTTCAGTACGTCTCCTAAGAGAGTCTGAGTGGAGTCCAGTGAGAGGCCCAGAAGGAATCGGAGGAAAAGGTCCAAGTGTCCATTCTTACTCTGTAAGGCCTGATCCACTGCACTCCTGTGTAACTCAAACAGCTGCATTCTGTCAGTTTTAGGTCTTGATTCTTCTGGTCTGAGTGCATTTCTGTTCTTATTTACACATGAATGAAACACAAACAAGGCAGCCAGAAACTCCTGAATGCTCAGATGCACAAAGCAGTAGACTTTCTCCTGATGCAACCCAGACTCCTCTTTAAAGATTTCTGTGCACACCCCAGAGTACACTGAAGCTTCACTGACATCAATGCCACTCTCTCTCAGGTCCTCTTCATAGAATATCAGATTGCCCTTTTGCAGCTGTAGAAAAGCCAGCTTCCCCAGTTTCACGATCATTTCTGCATCTGATGCTGAGATCTTCTTTGGGTTTGTCTCATTGGTGCCATGATACTTCTGATTCTTCACATTGGTCTGAATGAGCAGGAACTGTGTGTACATTTCAGTCAGAGTTCTGGGCAGTTCTCCACTGTCTGCTTTACCCAACAATGTCTCCAGAACTGAAGCAGAAATCCAGCAGAAGACTGGAATGTGACACATGATGTAGAGACTCCTGGATGACTTTATGTGTGAGATAATTCTGCTGGCCAGGTTCTGATCTCTGATTCTCTTCCTGAAGTACTCCTCCTTCTGTGGGTCATTGAACCCTCGCCTCTGTCACCTGGTGGACACACTCAGGAGGGATCTGATTGGCTGCTGCTGGTCGGGAGGTGATCCAGAGGAGAGCAGAGGAAGCAGATTCCCCTTAATGAGGTTGGTCAGCAGCACGTCCACTGATGCTGACTCTGTTACATCACAGCAGCTCTTATTTTTCTGAAAGTTTAGAGGAAGTCGACACTCATCCAGACCATCAAAAATGAACACAACTTTGACTTCATCATGTTCAACACTTTCAATCTCTTTCAGCTGTGGAAAGTAGTGCTGGAGGAGTTGCATCAGACTGAATTCTCTCTCCTTCTTCAAGTTCAGGTCTCGGAAAGGAAGGGTGAAGATTAAATTAATGTCCTGATTGGTTTTTCCTTCTGCCCAGTCCAGAATGAACTTCTGCACAGAGACAGTTTTCCCAATGCCAGCGATGCCCTTTGTAAGCACAGTTCTGATGTGTTTCTCCTGTCCAGGTAAAGGTTTAAAGATGTCATTGCAGAGGATTGCAGTCTCCTGTGTGGTTTGTCTCTTGGTTGCTGCCTCAATCTGTCTGACCTCATGTTCATTACTGACCCCCCCATCTCCTCCCTCTGTGATGTAGAGCTCTGTGTAGATCTCATTGAGGAGGGTTGGGTGGCCCTGCTGTACCAAACCTTCAAATATGCATTCAAACTTCTTCTTCAGATCAGATTTCAGTGTCTGTTGGGCTGTTGTGAGTTTTTCTGAGAAGAGGAAATATGACAGATAATTTACTCATATTTTAAAAAATCATCAGTTGAAAAATTCTTATAAACTTTTTCCCTTGACACAATATTTTACACAAGTCTGTGACACAGTGTGTTTCACATCACTCCAACAATCTGCACAAATGGTGAACAGAAATAGATTCTGCCTTGTTCATGAAGACACACCAGAGTAGGGGAACTACGGAGTGTAAGGTCCAACGTCAAATGAGATTAAGAGGTGAAGTGAATCTGTGAGATTAAGTGACCATGTACACGCAGATAATACTAGATCCATATACTTATAAACCCATCATATAAATAATCAGGTATCTCTCCCTCCTTGCTGGCCTTCCAGCATTTTCCATCCGACCTTTGCAGCTCATCCAGAATGCTGCTGCTCGTCTGGTCTTCAACGTCTGGTATCCAGACGCACCCACATCATTCCCCCCTCGCCGACCTCCAATGGCTACCTCTCTCGGCTCGCATCAGATTCAAGACCTTGGTGCCTGCCTTCCAGGCTGCTAAGGGAATGGCTCCGTCCTTCAGAAGCTTATCAGACCCTACACGCCTGCCTGTGAACTCTGTTCCGCGTCTTCAGCGCGCCTGGTGCCCCCTCCTCTCAATGCCTGCACCTCCCGCTCACGTCTGCTGTCTGTTCTGGCTCCCCTCTGGCGGAATGACCTTCCCACGGTGGTCAGAACAGCAGATAGTCTGCCCACCTTCAAGCGCAGACTGAAGACTCACCTCTTCAGGATGCACCTCTCTCCTTTTCTCCCTAGCTCTCCTACTTAGCCTTAGTTTTTTGCTGTAGCTACCTTAGAGTCATTACTATTGTTGTACTAGAGTTATTGTTTATCAATTGTTTCTTATGTTTTCTTTTTCACCAACAGGTCATCCATAGGGTTCAGTCCTTTCTAACCCTACTGGCACTTGAGACTAGTACCCTTCACGAGCACTTTGATAATCTTGTTCCCAAAGAAATGCACTTTGTGTTGTAAGTCACTCTGGGTAAGAGCGTCTGCTAAATGCCTGTAATGTAATGTAATGTAATGTATTCTGCTCTAAACTGTACAGGCAGCTTCACAGCCTGGTGCAGAGGGCCACTCAGTTTAGATGAAATTTCAGAACTTTTTCCATATTTGTTAAGATCACATAATTCTATTATCTTATTAACAGTTATAATATCAGAAATTGTGTTTCATTTGGTGGCTGTTCGTGGAATGATGTATTATTCTTGTGATGCTGAAATGCTGAAAATGCTTTTCAGATGTTGGAACAGAACACTAAAATATAGCCTGTTTGGCACAGTCATATTTTTCTGTGTTATCTGGCATGTGCTCTCTTACTATTATTTTAACATATCCATTATTCTGGTGTTAAATGAGCACTACAGCCACTTTATGAAGAACTGCACCTGCCTGTGGTGCTCATTTGACACCACACTAAGGGAATAAGAGATACAGAAAAGTAGAGCCAGAAAACCTGCACTAACAAACATGGAAAAATAAGGATGTGTGATGCATCCACTCATTAAAGGGAATGTGGAAAACATCCTGATTGGTCAGTGCATGATCAAAGCTTTAAATCAGTACTTTGCTCTTTCTGCTTCTCTTTCAGACATTAAACTGCTAAACTGATTCTGCCACAGCTTTTTAAATCTGCATTAATTTTCCAACATTTATATCATTACATAAGGGCCCTGTGTGTTGCACACCTCTCTCAGGGCCAGGTTTACTGAGGAATAGTCACAGCACAAACACATTCACTCTTTAGTGGCTTGTATGCAGTTACTAATACGGATATATTAATGACTGATTTATACAAAATAGTGTCTCACTCTTCTGCTCATCTCTCTCCAGTGAGTCTGTGGGATCCTTCTGCTTTATGGTCCTCAGGATGTGGAGTGAGATCTTCAGAGATCTCTCAATGCCACAGGTCTCCAGTATCTCCTCAGCTATATGCAGAGCCTCAAGGTCCACCTGTTGTCTCTCAGAGCATTCTGGGTAATACTGACTCAGATGGCTGTGAAACTGTTTCAACTCCTCCTTCTTCAGCTTCATCAGAGTGCGCTGGGGAGAATGAAATAAACACATGAAGAGGTGTGCTGTATCAGAGAGACTGAAATAGAAACATGAAGAGGTGTGCTGTATCAGAGAGACTGAAATAGAAACATGAAGAGGTGTGCTGTATCAGAGAGACTGAAATAGAAACATGAAGAGGTGTGCTGCATCACATTGACTGAAATAAACATAGTGACATCTAGTGTCTAAACTAAGAACTGCAATGTACATACAGTGCAATTTATTGTACATACAGTTGCAATTTATTGTCTAAAAGGTCATATTCCATTTTATTTTCAATATTCACCGCGGACCACTTAAAAATGGGCAACGGGCCGCAGTTGACATGGGGCCGTAGTTTGTCCATGCCTGGTGTAGGCCATTGCCAGGAACAGTGCTGCTGGGAGTTTGAGTCCCGTAACAAACATGTGCCGATACTGTGATCTGTATGAGATCGTGATTCATTAGAATTAGGGCTTTTTAGCAGAGCACTTCCTTTGAATGTGTGCAATTACACCACATCAGAGTGAGAGGTTAGTCATTCTAATAGTTATGAGCCTGAGAAGTGAAGTGAAATAAAGAATATTCTCCAAGAAAGAGATATCACACCTTTTTTGTGGGGTTTACATCCATACACTGCTCTCTCCTCTCTGGACTCTTCTGTTCCAGACAGCTGGACTCTGCTGATTGCTGGACCCTGCAAAGAGGTTTGTGAAGAATCAGAGATCCAACAGAAAGAAACAGTAAGTTAAGAAAAAAATACATAAGAAGAGTGCATTAAAATGTTTCAGAAAAGCTCAATCATTAGACCTCTGTCTTGTAAAAACTGGGTACACCCACATGGGGGGTTGGGGGTTTGTAGGCCTGGGGTGTTTGGGGGTAGGTTGGGTCACTCATACTTCCATCAAACAGTGGACCTGTGGGTAAAACGTATCTAACCATATAATTAACCAATGAAACAGCCTTTGGGGCGTGAAACAAAAGTTGATAATTGATCAAGAAATGTTCACTTCCTTATAATGAGACTTGATTACACATGCCTCTAATTTAACTGTATCTTCAAGCACTAGATAACACGATTTAAACCTTTCAAGAAACATCATCACCGATGCACCCTCTCTCAACAGCATGGGAAAAGACCCTAACACCAGAGTCTGGGTCCCTCCCTCAGGCAAGGTTATCAAAATGACATCCCGAGTGTTTGATAACTGCTCTGTTTTATAATTGTGAAGGAAAAATTCTGTGTATAATGCTCATCATATTGCTTATGTTAGAACCTTCACACTGTGACATTCTGGTCCTGTGGTTTAGGCAGAGCTTGTTCTTTGTGTTAAGATAAAGGCAGCTGAAGTTGTTGATATGTTATGCCTAACACAGATGTTTCTGTGCCTTTTTGACAAAAGAACCGTCCATATGGCAATTGTTGCAGAAAGGGATTGGCTTTTTGTCCACTGAAGGCACCTGCTCATGTAAACACATCAAAGGTGATGCTCTGGGCAGATCCCAAAACAGCCACATCAGCTAATTTTATCATTCCCATTATAAGGTGGTGTACAGTCTTAGTTCCTTCAACATTGTACATATCCTGCTGTGAGAACTGTTCCCTCTGCACAAAGCTCCTGATAAAAAGCTTCTCTGAAGAAGCCTGGGTCTCCCCAGCCTTATGGAAACTAAGGAGTGTATGGTGGAGGCAGTGACAGTAACAAACCAGTTTTCCAGGAGCAAATGGTCCTAAAATGGCACCCTGTTTTACTGTGTGATATAACACAGAACCCTGCAGGCCAGAAAGATGTTGTAAACCTTCTCTGGTGTGTGCAGGAGAGAGCCACCTTCCCCTGAGCAAGCCGATGCAGGGCTCCACATGCAGCAGGGCCTCTCTGAGGAGGGGCCTGTGTGCCGAGGTCTGGAGTGGCTGCAGCCAGACCCTGCTTAAATATTATAGAGTGCTGTAAACTCTGCAGGGGAAAGGAGGTGCTGTTAGCAAAGCAGGAAAAACACATAGCCAGCTGGTGAACCATGTATTTTCCTTCTGCTTTCTCTAAAATAGAATGAAATAAATTGTTAAAGGGGGTGATGCAGTATCCTCAGTATTTAGCTACCCAACAGCCAGTTCAGCTCACTGGTTTATCATTACAGATTTACCCACAGATTTCCACAAGAGGAAGGCCTGTTTCATCCCTACACCATGGATGGGTGGATCTTACTTACACAGAGTGGTAGACTTCCATTCTTTATCACCAAACACCTACCAAGCTAAGTGGTGAGCTAACAAACTGAACATTACAGCAGTAAATATCTTTACCATACTTCTGTGAAATGAATGGTTAAACTGTAATGTTGTAATACTGTATAAGTAAATAAAAGACGTGTCCCTATATTAGTCTCTACAATGTATGAAAGAGAGGTAGATGAGCAGTAAAGCTAATAGCTGCAAGATCCTTTATACCATGTTCCTGTGTTTTATGTGGTTTCATCATTGGCAATGGCAAAACACTACGCTTACATTTACTACTCTGTGGCACTGTTTTAGCAACTGATAATAGCACAGAATTAGAATAGGTAACTAGCATTACACTAATATGAATCTCTACTGGTAAGTTGCATGAAACAACCATGTAGAATTTTTGAGAGAGAAGCAGAGTTGAGAGAGCGTAGAATACTGGCTGTGTTCTCTATTGTTTGGACTAAACGAGCCACCATAATATCATCAATGGTGTTAATGTGCTTGTGTGGATATGTATGGTGTGTGTAAGACATGAAATACATTTATGGCTTTGCTCATAATGCCACAACCCCATTTCATGATTAAGAGTTCTTAAAGGAACTCCTTCCTGCCCATGCCTCATCCAACAGGGAGTGAGGGTGTTTTCTCAAATGATGTTCTCAGCCCCACACTGTGAACCTTTTGTCCATGCATGTGGCTCCTCCAATTTGCTGCCCAGTTTGCCAGTAGAGGGCACTACAGAGCAATGAGATGGATAATGTTACTGGTTTACAGTCTATTTTTACCTGTTTAGGCTGTGCTAACATTGCCTCACCAAAGTGAACCTCCAGTCATTGTAACATGGGGTGTTGAACATTTTAAATAAACTGATAATATAGGGAAGTGTCTCAAAATGCAGGTGTTGATTAAAACAGGGCAGTCAGGAGAAAAGAGTAAGATCTCCAAAACTCCAGCTATGAGTGGAGCTTCTGGAGTGATAAAGGTTGCTCATATTTATAGCAAATATCCCAGCAGTGTCTGGGAAACAGACACATGTGACAGCCAAAACTGGTCAATTATTTTTGTGCTATCAAGTACAAACAGCTGACTTAAAAGTCCTTCCCTTCAGGAAAATAAAACCTTTTATCAAGCCATATTACAAAATTAGAGACAGCGGAAGGCCATGGCTTAATCTGTACCAGTAGATAGCTGGCTTATGCTGTACATGGCAAATGCAGTTGTTACTAACTTGAAGACCACATGCTCAATACACATGAAGACCACATACTTGACTTGAGAAAACTGTCAGATACCTCTCTTCATATTCTGCAGTACTTGTAGTACTGTGTGCAGTACAATGTCTCACACAAACCAAGTTAGTAATGTGGCTAGCAAAACTTGGCTCAGAGACTCCTAGGCCCTAATTACACCCTCAGTGTTTGGAGAAAGGACACAAAAACTACCAGGGATGTGAACAATTTGTCGATTGTAAGTCGACAGTTAAGCGGGCAAAAATCAGTTTTTATGAGGTTTTCTTATTTGCTTAAGTTCAACATGTGGGTCAATGACAATATTGTTGTTGTTATGGTTG
The DNA here is from genome assembly GCA_022829145.1 of Albula goreensis. Taxonomy (NCBI): domain Eukaryota; kingdom Metazoa; phylum Chordata; class Actinopteri; order Albuliformes; family Albulidae; genus Albula; species Albula goreensis. The sequence goes on from CM040747.1 coordinate 37,261,369, forward strand.
CTATTTTTTTATTAGCCTACGACATTTTTTTCTGTGTAAGTTCAAATGTGGAGGGATGTTTAGGCTATTTTGCAAAACCAAACTTCTTGTTTCATTACAGTCTCTTATTAATCAGTCTTTTAAAACATGTTAATTGAGGGGTTTGAGCTTCCGTTAAACTGTGCAGTGAGTGAAGAAGCACACAATAATTTGGTACACACCAAATGGAACAACATTTTCATCTTGTGATCTGTGCTGATCATATGGCTAAATTTTGTTATTATCCTACATCATAGAATTAAAAAAAAAGATTTGTCTGTAATGTGTTGCTTCAGCATCAGCTAGTTGACTAACAGAAATGCATGTCGTTCTCATACCTAGAAGCTACACAGCACAGATCTACTTACGATAGATCTACTCCAGGCCTCAAACTGAGCCAGCCCAAACAGGGCCTCACAAAAACAGAAGGTGTGGGTCACTTGAATCGATCTAACATGCTGAAGGAGGGAGTGAGGTATGATGCCACTGGATTCAAGCAGGCTGAGTCACAGCTAAAACATTTTCACTAAACCACAAACAACCATCTACAACCATCCTGAGATGATGGTAAATTTCCACCATCCTGAGAAAGTCTTCCTCTTTTTGGAGCTCTAAGACAGCTGGGTACAGGTGACCTGCTCTTTCTGCTGGACCAAAAAACTCAAGAACGGTGTGGAATATTTGTTATTAAAGACAATTTGGTGAATGGTGTTGAAAATTGCCAAACAATTCAAGGCATAATCAACTGATCAACTAAGCATATTCCTTCGAAAATATGAACTTGGTTGTTTGTTAAATTAGAAAGATTGGAGGAACTAAGTTCCATTTTAATCTCATGCTCGTTAGCAACTCAAACTCACAGCACAGGGAAAAAGAGCTTCCAGTTAACCTCATCCTCTCACTGCAGCTCTAACTCACAACACATGGAGATAGAGCTTCCAGTTAACCTCATCCTCTTACTGCAGCTCTAACTCACAGCACATGGAGACAGAGCTTCCAGTTAACCTCATCCTCTTACTGCAGCTCTAACTCACAGCACATGGAGGTACAGATTCAAAATGGATTAATTTACAGCTTCATGATAAATTTACTGTGTCATTGATATCATGGCCAAGGTCTTTAGTCACTCCTGCCTCAATATGGAAAGCAAGCACTTTCTACGATAATTTTACTGTTGCCTTGTGAAGCCCCATTCTGTCTCTGCAAACAGTGGCCTGTATTTACCTCTGTCTGGATTATTTATTTACTTCCTCTTTTGAGCTTTGAAATGCATTTTTGTATCAAGTAAAAATCTGTTTTCGATGTCAGCTGAAATTGGTGAAGCTTCAGAATTGTAAACCTTTATAATTTGTTAGCTTTAGTCAACTGTGTGCACAACTTGTTTCAGATCAAACCAGTACTTACCTTGGATCACCTGTGCATTTCCCTCTGAAGTTGATAGGGTGACCCATTGACCCGTCACTCTTCACTGATATACAGCTGGGTACGGGTGACCCTGCTCTCCCCACCTGGACCCTGTGATCAAAACATGGAGACAGAGCTTCCAGTTAAACTCATCCTCTTACTGCTGCTCTAACTCACAGCACATGGAGAATGGGATTCAAAATTGATGAACATACAGGTTTATTATAAATTTTTTTTATAAATTTACTGGTTCATTGATATAATGGACAAGTTCTTTCGTCACTCCTGCCTCAATATGGAAAGCAAGCATTTTCTACGATAATTTTACTGTTGCCTTGTGAAGCCCCATTCTGTCTCTGCAAGCAGTGGCCAGTATTTAACTCTGTCTGGATCATCTGTTCCTTCCTCTTATGAGTTTTGAAATGCATTTTTGTGTAAAGTAAATATCTGATTTCGATGTCAACTGAAATTGGTGAAGCTTCAAAATTGTAAACCTTTATAATTTGTTAGCTCTAGTCAACTGTGTGCACAACTTGTTTCAGATCAAACCAGTACTTACCTTGGATCACCTGTGCATTCCCCTCTGAAGTTGATAGGGTGACCCATTGACCCGTCACTCTTCACTGATATACAGCTGGGTACGGGTGACCCTGCTCTCCCCACCTGGACCCTGTGATCAAAACATGGAGACAGAGCTTCCAGTTAACCTCATCCTCTTACTGCAGCTCTAACTCACAGCACATGGAGACTGAGCTTCCAGTTTACCTCATCCTCTTACTGCAGCTCTAACTCACAGCACATGGAGACAGAGCTTCCAGTTAACCTCATCCTCTTACTGCAGCTCTGACTCACAGCACATGGAAACAGAGCTTCCAGTTAACCTCATCCTCTTACTGCAGATCTAACTCACAGCACATGGAGGTACAGAGCTTCCAGTTAACCTCATCCTCTTACTGCAGCTCTAACTCACAGCACATGGAGACGGAGCTTCCAGTTAACCTCATCCTCTTACTGCAGCTCTCACACCTGAATGTGATGTGGTACACCCCACCTACAGCTGAGTTTGACACAGCATTCCTAACCTGCTCCTGAATGTGAAATGGTACACTATCATACACCTGAATATAATATGGCACACCCCACCTACACTTGAATGTTGCCATTCACTCCCAGCACATAGAGGGACAGATTTTTACATTCACTCGTGCATATTCAATAGTGCAAATTTCCTTTTAAAAGTAAGAACATTAGTTCAGTTTTTAGTTAACACCAAATACAGGTAGGATGTATTTGAAATCTAAGTATTAACCAAAAAGTAGTTCCCACACTGAAGATTTCAAGAAAAGTCTGTCATCTTTCCTTGTGTACAGTATTTGAAAGCTGATAAAGCACTGACTGAAATTAATTTATACTGCAGTACAATTATTTTTTAAGGTGTGAGGCATTTTAAACCAAAGTATAATCAGAAGGAATTTTCACAAGCATATTTTCGATAGATATAGGCAGTTTCCAAATTTAAAGGCTTTTAATCCAAATTTTAATTCTGATTGTGAAATGTTGTCTCTGACAAACATATTTTCTGACAATCCTCAGGTTTAGAGGTTAAACAATTAAATAAGTTCAAAAATGATTTAAGATCTTTTCTGTGTATAAAACACAAATGCAATTTTTACCACAAAATTGGGATTCAATTTCTTTAAGCAGTAATTTTAAGCTTTTTTGGTTGGACATGGCTTGTCCCAATTCTTAAGAATGGGTGACATACAGTATATGCCTACCTATTATACACTGCAGATATAATATATATAAAATTCAATGTTTTATTCCTGATTAATTGATTTATATAATTATATATCTGATTAAAGAATTTATACTTCTTGCTGTCAGGGCTGGAGGTTCCAGTGCTGGTCTCTGGGTCCTTAGAGACACTCATTTTAGAAACCAAGGAGTCTGGAATATATCAGTCCAGGTTGGACCATGAGAGGTTCTGACCCAGATCAACAGACCTGTAACCACACAAAATAACAACATACTGAATAAACAGAGATAAACACAAAAACACCCTGTTCACCACAGTTATAATGAATTAAAACACAGGCAAATGTGCAATGTCGTAACATGTTGTTTCTATATAGTAACTGTGAATAAACGCAAACACACCAAACATGCACACACAGTGTCTTTTTTCTATGTTATAGAATATATAATGTGTAATATATCATGCACATTATTACATGATAAATGGCACTACAGTCAGAATGGCAGAGGGTGAGAGGGTGGTAGCTGAGAGATACAGGTGCATTTACTGTGGGGTTTTATCATTAGGAACTTTAACACCTCTAGACTCTGGTCATAATAGAGTTAAGCCCTCTGTGTTATTGGACCCAACACTGATAATCATAATCACAGGGTAACTGGGTATATCTGTGTCCCCCTCCTCATCTCACTTCACTGGCTACCTCTAGAAGTGTAAAACCTTGGTGCTCGCCTACAGGGCAGTGAATGGAACTGCTCCACCGTACCTCCTGTCAATCTTCAAACCCTACACCCCATCAGATCTCCCTGTTCTGCTACCACACCATGACTAACTGCCCCCTCCCTGCACAGTCACACCTCCCAGTCATGATGCCTGTCTGCACTGCCCCCCAGTGGTGGAATGAACCCCCCACTGTGATCAGGACAGCAGAATCATTGGCCATGTTCTGACACAGACTGAAGACTCCCCTCTTCAGACTACATCTTTGTACACACTAGGGTTATGGTATTTTATGGTTGATTGGGTTTTAATGAGGTCAGAAGAAGCAAAAAAGACCTGAGGAAAAACAAAATTGGTTGATCTTTAACTTTTAGCTATTTCGTTTACATGTACAGCACTGGGGTCTGTGGGACCCCAAACAATGAGGATGTAAAGCCAATTTCAACAGAACACAAGGGGTTAATTACCAAAATGGCAGAGTCTCCTTTTAGTCACTCACCAAAAAACTTTCATCAGAACCGAAGTCAGATATGAATTGTCAAGAGAACATCAGAAACCGTTGAAGGCAACCTGTAGAATAAAAAAAACAGAGCTCCATTCGAGGATCTTAAATTGACATGGAAGGGATTGTGACAGTAAAACGTAACAACCAAAGCCCAACGACAGAATCAGCTTAACAACTTTAACATGATTTCTTGTTTACATGTTTTTGGATTGGCCCTCAGACATTTGATTTTATGATTAAATAAATAATAAATGCTGATAGTCAAAAGTTATTTAAAGGTTTCATTAGAACTGCCTCGTCAGTGTGCTCTTTTAAGGCCTTTTATACGGAATTGTTTTGAATAACTTGAATGTTTCACAATGTGCACATGGTAGAAACATGTTTTTTGTATTGTGCTTTTCAGAGCTGATTGATCAATGCATTTTAAATTGATTATTTGTTAAAGCTTGAAATTTTCTATATAAATATTAATTATAAAGTTTATTATTGACTTGTTTTGTGTCTGTGATTGTCAAACATAACCTTTAAGGGAGGGAAACACTGGGCTGCTGGCAGAAGGAGACAGAGCTGTAAACCAGACTGACTGGTTTTCAGTTTCATGATCTTGCTTGCCTTTTGACACATTTGAAACTGGTTCAGTTTTTAGTAAATCTAAACTCAACCATCATAATCAACGTATCAAAACTGCAGATTGAAACCACTTGTTTAAGTGTCCAAGAGAGTGTTTTATAATGCAGTGATTATAGTATAAAACACTCTCTTGGACACTTAACCAAGTATTATAGCACTGCCATACACAGGGCACATCAGTCAAACATCCATGGATACTAGGATACTGACTAAAATATATTATAAAAGCTAATGCTTATTCTACCAGACCTTTTAAAATGGATTATCAAGGCTAACACCCATTCTATAAAATTGATCATCAAGGTAAACATCAGTGTTAGAATACTGACTATGTCATAGAACCTAAAATCCATGCTACAATACTAATTATATTACAAAGGGTAGCATGCATGCTAAAATAATGTATAAAATGAATCATAAATCTAGCATGGTTGCTAGAATACTGTATAAAATGGATTATTAAAGCTTATATCCATGCTAGGTTACTGTATAAATTGATTATAAATGCCAGTAGAAGAAAATGTAACTCTCAGACTACATTACCCATGGTAAGTTACTGTGGTACTCAATATCATTTATGAACTTTGTAATTGCCATTTTATTCCATCATAGAGTACGACTTCTCTATAATTTAAGATCTGATCACACAGAAATAGGAACTTATTTTATCATAAAGGAAATTAAAGTTCTGTCAGCTATCTTGCTGCCTTGAGCAGCTTTTTTAAAACCTGGTGGCATGTTGAAATATATTATTAAGACTGTACTCACCTGCACAGAGGTATGTATTGCTGAGACCCAGTTTTTTCTCCTCCAGTTCTGAACTGAATCTGATTCTGTCTGTATTTTTATTATCATGGAGATCTGCGTATTCTCCTTTCAGTTTGAACTTGAAGAATGGAATGCCATCTGACCAGTTATGAGTGAAGAATGTTCCAGTAAATCTGCCAGTGGATAGAAAGCCAGTTTCACTTTCTTACATTTATTATTTGCTCATCATGGGAGTCTCAGTTGATATTTTGATCAGAAAGAGAGAGACAGATGCACACTGCTCTAATTGTTCCACAAATGTGGATTTATATCAATAACAAAATGTTTTGCACTGTAGTGAAAGATCAGTCTTTGTTTAGGGCTGGAAGAGAGACAGAGCACAGCAGCCAGAGTACAAACACTCTGAGGGGTGGCTCCCCTTCCAGTCACATGTACTCTAGGTGGCTGTATGAGGATACTGTTACATATTTACATACCTGGGCGTGATCTAGCAAAATCAGGAGACATCATGTAGCTGCAGTTATAGTATGGTATGGTTTAGAAGATTTTAGAGAGTGATGCAAACAGTTTAAAGGAGAAGCACAGTACAGGGGTTATACAAGGTAACTAAAAACAGAATACTGAAGATCCTCACCATAGCTTATATACAGCAAACTTTATTTTAGCTTCCACATCCCCCTTTTACCTTTAGGACAGTAATCATCATGTATGAGCACCTTTGGGCCATGGATCTTGAGACCCTGTGCAGTACACAATCTTTAAAGCATGTTTGAACAGGTCATATTACACATTCACACTCATAGCGTCTGAAGTGTTTCTCTTCATCCTCATCCAGTGTAATCCCAGAGAGTGACAGGAGAGGAACATTCACAGACTGAGAGACCATATGCACAGGAATCACCTTATTCACACATGCAGAACACAAAGCTTTCATTTAGGCAGTTATAAACTCTAAGACTACGATACACAGCACAGCAAGCAGCTCATATCACAACTCTTCAGCACCTAATGCTCCTAATGCATTCTCTAACCAGCTGCTGACGCCCAAATCACCTGGATTATAGTCACCATATTTATGATCCTCAGCTTCTTGGTCTGGGACAAGAGCAACACTTAAGACTCTGTGAAAGCTGAGTCTTATCATAAGTTTTAAGTTGAGGGAAGAAGTTGTGTTTATTTCTATGATTGATGATCAAGTTGTTAAAGTTTTATTCATGGGTTGTGGCATTAAAATTTCTGTTCAGCACATGCACACTCATAGCGTTAATACCCCAAATCATCAATTCAGGATAGCTCAGGGTTCGATTTTAAAGCACTAAGTAGGATGACATATTCATGACCAGATCATGCATCATGATTCTCCCAGAAGCAGAAATGTAACATCCATGTAACACCATGTAAGAATATAGTTAGACCCAGCAGCACTCGATGTACTACATTGCAGTAATTCTCAGTATATGTACATCTAGAGTGCTAAACATGTTAGATTCATGCTGAAAGTGATGAAGTCCTTCTTGCTCTTTTTAAGCACATATGTCAGTTGGATGACAGGTGCTCCATGTGTGACTCTGTGAGACTCAAACACATCCAATGAAGAAGAAGAAAAATAAGACAAGGAAAAGAGGGACAAAAAGGCATTTCTCTGACTGCCCCCAATAAAAAAGAGGTAAATATAACATCTATAATACTGTAATTACACAAACATTGACATTGGCTTCCTTGTTCCTATATCGCAATTAATTTGTCCCATAAAATGACTTTTTCAGATTAATATTTTAAAGTAATCTTCTGTGCTCCAGCCTTCTGCACAAAGATAGCTAATTTCACTTTCACTGGTCACATTGGTCTGAATGTTGCAATTCATTGTTAGTAGTGGCTGAAATAAGTGTTGATATATGATGATGTAGGTCTGCCACTTATCTGTGTTTGAAAGTAAAGTTGAAACTACCCATATAATCATAATATGATAATATGGGTAGTTTCAACTTTACTTTCAAACATGGCATCAGTGCTACTGTCTGTATGTTAGATAATGGGCAACATTAACTTAAATTTCTCTTATATTTTCTCTTAATTTTCCGTTAAGAGAAAAAATAAGAGAAGTCAACTACAGATGCACCAAACATTCTTAACCATCCAAATCTGCTCTTGTCAAGGCATACTGAATGATGAACACTAAACACTATATAAGGGCAGATGTTGTGCCATGTGCAAATACTCCAGCACATGCCCAAGAATTGGAGAAATGCCACCAAAAGCAGGCTTTAAAAAGAACTTCAGCAGGAGTGAAATCGATATACAGGTATGTGTTGCGTAGCATACACAATACATTTAGTGAAATAGGACGTTATGTGATTTGGACGTTGTGCGAACACCATATTATCGTATATACTTTGCAAAACGATCGGATACTGTAGTGTACCTGTATTGACTAAACAGCCAAGATACTGTACACATATCGTACTGCATTTCAGCTAATGTATCTGGCAAGGTAATATACGGGTTAAATTGTTCCAGTTCGCTCCATCCCGTTCTCCAATCGGGATTTCTGAACTATGTTACAACCTTATGTGACCATGGACATGTATGCTGTCAGAGGTTGCCCAAATGGACGTTATGCGGTGCATACCTGTACTGTTAAATAAACTCAAACAAAGTAAATGTGATTTTCCAGAGTGTCTGTACTGCCGTTACAGGAAAATCAAATACCCAGCAATGGCAAAACATTTGTGATGCTGTAAATGCTGTGTCAGCAGAGGGACACACAGTAACTGAAATGAAAAGAAAATGGTTTGATATGAAAACAAAAATGATGAAAAAAAACACATGGTCCAAGCCAAGCACTCCATGATGACAACTGGAGGAGGTGGCGGTCTCACAGTAGGCCTAAGATTTGAAGAAATGATTGGAGAGGTGGAACTGACAGGTGTCCAGTCAGACGCTCACCTTGCATCAGTTTCGAGCATCAGAATGGCTCAGCAGCCATTTATCCATCTCATCAAATAGATCTGTGCGATCTCTAAAAACATGTGCTCTGCATAAGGCCTGGACTGCCAAAGCATCTAAGAGCAGAATGTAAGCCATTCAGAAGCTGAACGCATACAATATCATCAAGGGTTTTCATAGTCTTAATTGGGATCAGTGGACCAATATTATTTCTTTAGCCCACAAATTTAATAATCTAATCATTATAATTACTCTAAAACATATAATAATATCATTTTTTTATGTTCCTCAAATTTAAAACTTATGTTTCCTTGTGTTGGAGAAACAATTTGTGGACATCTAAAATTTCTCTTCCCAAAGAGAATAGCAAAAATAAGAAAACATTTGTGAATCCCAGAGATCAGTGGGCACTAACAAAATGAGAACAAATTGTGGATACAAACAAAAATAACAGAAAATTTAATTTACCTGTTTGGAACTAAGCAAACCATTATTGACTTACTTAACAACAAGGCAAAACAAGCGGCTTTGATTTTTGCGTAAAGGTACCATTTTATGTGAAGGTACCCCTTAGCTCTGTCACAACAATTGGCAGGATAATGTAGTGTTTTAACTGGGCCACTGGTATAATGTATATAGTGCAGAACTAGCTATATTAAAACAATAAATTTCATTATTTCATTTGCAAACTTCCAACCTTTGAGGACTTCTCTGTAGAGAATACACTTTGGAATACAGTCCTAATCTCATTCATCCGCTTTTAATATGCACTGATTTAACTGACTTCAGAATGATAGGCCAGAGATGTCAAGCTCAAAGATATGATTCAGCACATTCTGTCCCACAGTCCCTCAAAGCTAAATGAATGTTCAGTGTTGATTCACAAATTTAGGGAAAAAAAAACAGTATGATAAAATATTATTTCAGCACATTAATTTTCACATTACCATTATCATGTTTAAATTTGACATCATAATGATGTAGTAATTAATTATTTGATCTTTATTCATAACTAGACATAGAGTTCCAGAAAAAAAACTGTTAGCTTGCCAAAGGCTTTATGAGTGTGTTTAAAACTGTAGGCTACCTCCTAAAAGTTAATACTAAGACTACGATATAGTAATATAACATATATTATAATAAGACTACTTTGTATTATTAGTATATTGAAACTTCTAGTCGGTACAGTAAGCACTGAACTCATAGCAGCAAGAGTACAAGAAGCAGTCCAAGAACAGCAGAACTTTCTGCTCGAAACATGAATTATTAATTTAAGATAATTATACCTGAACAGCACTGCAGTGTCATTATATCTGCTAGGCTACAGTATCAGACTTGTACACAATACATTGTAATATCTGTAAGCTACAAGGCAGTATTAATATAAACAGCAGTGTTTATTATTACACTTGTGCAGTCAGTACTACAGGTATGCATTAGTTTTTTTCTAGCAAAAAGGCAAAGCAGCTAGCTAGCTAACCTGAATTCTAACAATAACATTAGCTAGCTAACTGAACACTTAATAGATAATGATGCAGTTACACCGCACATATATTACACACAACGCACTTTATAAAACAGTTAGTTCCGACCGCGCATTAAGATTGCCCGAGACAAATTCCATTAGTGCAGCATAACATCATAGCGAGAGATAACGTTATCCCAGTATCTTTGTGTCAAAAGTTATTTCAAAATGTCAAGTCCGGTAAGGTAACAAGCATGCTGTTTTCTTTGGAAAATGTTCTTTTGTCAACTACCTTAAAATTATCGGAAAGTATGTAATACTTACGACTGTTAGTGGTTAAGTGGTATTAGTTAAATTAAAAGTAACGTTACATGTCATCACTGTCGCTTAGTGTCACTAACGTTAGCTTGTTAGCATGCTCAGTATTACACAAATATGAAGTCAACGGACACCGTTTTTTAAAGGTTTATAGTTTAAAACAAGTATAAATCTTATAGTTTAGATAAGTACAAGCAACGTAGCCAGTATTATTCAAGTTAACAAATTTGCTATGTCTAGTTTAAAAAGTAGATAATATGTAGGACTGCAAATCCTTACCGCTGAAGTAGTTCATACAATTCAGATACTGACGCATTAAATCCGTTTGTGAGCCGAGCAGCGACCGTTACAATTGTTGCTTAGTAACGTTAGCCACATTAGCATGCTCAACATTCCACCAATGTTAAGTCAATGGAGGCAATTTTTTGAAGCTAAATAGTTTAAAAAGTATGACTCATATAGCTTAGAAAAATACAAGCAACCTCACCAGTGTATCCGCGCCTCTGTTGGCGAAGTTTGGTATGTCTAGCTTAAAAAATGTAGGAGGAGATACGTCCGGAAGAAGCAGGAATAATAATAACAAGAAGTAAAGATTCTACAGAAGAACAGCAGTTTGCGCCTTCGGCAAACAAACTAATGACATATTAATTGATAGCTGTTTCTATTTTAAGAACATTCCTATTGTGACATCATAGCGGCTGAAATACTGAAAATTCTAAACCACTTGAACTTACTGCTGTTGCTGAGAAACAGAATGTTGTGAATTCTGTCCAATTCTATGTTCTAAATTTAAAAGAATAAAAACAGTACGAGTTTACAGTGCTGAACAAGCAAGAGATTTATAAGAGCACCAACAACAGTCTAACTTACTCTGTGATGTTGAAGCACATTCCAGTGGTGGTCTTTACAATGGTACAGTATTTGTGTATGATTTAATTTCTAGGAAAAAATTTTAAAAAATGGTGTGTTATTTAGGCTGTTTAAAAATAAAAGTGTTCATATGGGCTATTTCGAAAAATATAATACACATAATTAAAATAAAATAATCATAATAAAAATGTAAAAGTTTCTCGGTAACTAATATAGAAGGGGGTGACATAATGTTAAAATGTATTTTCATTGCTTATCTGCATACATTATATCATTTTATGATGAAATATTACTTATATCTTATCTCATATCTTATAACTTGCATTTTTTTCAAAACCAACAAAAGTTGATAAAGGGTCATCAAATTTTATAGGACTGTGGCGGCGGGAGAGGTGGATTGAGGAGCAAGCTCCTCAGCTCCTCCCACTGTACTGCTGTCAGTCTCCTGGTTCCCTCCCTCAGCCTGGAGAGTTAACTGGAGCTGCAACAGCAGAGGCCTCACAAACAGGCAGCCTCACCTGAGAGTGATTTCTAATCAACTCAGCTGTGAGCACTTGCCTTCAATTCGGCCTTCTGTTTAAGCACAGCCTGAGAGGCTGAAGGGGGACTTCTTTAGGGTTTGGACTGGGTTTGTGTTATTTGTGTTTTTGTTGGCTGTGCTGTTTTTCAGTTTTCTTATTGCCATTTGTTTTGTTGGGTTTTCCCTGGGAAAAGGGTAAAATAAAAGGCATTTGGCCACTTCTTGTTTAAACTTCTGTGTTTGTCCTTCCACTCACCACCCGGCTCAGTGGCCACACCAGCCACTGTGTCACAGAACTTATTATTCTTCCCTCTTTGTAGTTGTCATAGATGATAACCATATACATTTGAAAATGTAATACTGATGTGAAAATGCATGAATGACCCTATTCATGAATCAAATGTATAGGCTAACAATTCTTGGGAAACAATCCAAAGTACTTCAAAAACCCATGGAACTTATTCATGGGTTTCATTTAATGTTACAAATACACATACACATAAGAGCCGCAATATATGACACAATACTCATTATTGGTTTTACAAGTAAACTGTTAAATGACTGTATTACTTACTTTGCAGTGATGGAAATGCATTATAGTACTCTTTATATTACCATGTGTTACTCTCACCCGACACTGAGAGACACTCCTGAGCAGGAACACATCAGATCAGAGCTCGATTATTCCCTTCTCAGAATTACCCAGTTTAAATGAAACTGAGTTATTACCAATCAGGATAATGTTCAGATCACATCCAGTTAATTTAGCATGTTTATGTAGGCAAGCAGCAAAAGCCTCATTCACTGCAGTGCAGGAACAGCAATTGCTGCAGAAGCCAGACCTGACTGGTAATTTAATACAATGGGAATCAATCACAATATGCATTATTGTCAGTGCAGTAGTGATAGAGGATAACTAACTTATAACTAACTTAACCGATAGCATTAACATTAGGCAAAACCTAATAAAGAAAAGAATATGATGGCAAAATTTGATAGATGTTGGTTTGGATTGTGATCCTGCTGTCCAGACACTGTTACACCAGTGTTAAACTGCTCTGTCTGTGCCACAGCCCATAAGCCCTAGTCTGCCTCCACAGCACTGCTGGGCTACAAGTGCCTGCTGTACCCAGGAAGACCATTTGCATAGAGAAGACACTTTGCATTGGCAGCACATGCTTCAGTGCTCTGGGAGTGTTTATAGTCCTGTGAGTTTAACACTTGATGACTGAGAGCTGTCCTTCATGGCAACAGAACCCACAGCAACAATGACTTTTATCACCATCTTCATCTGGGCACTCACGTTCTGCATTCAGGGTGAGATTCATTAAAAAAAAATTTAAATAGATATGATATTTTTGATTTTAATAAAAGTATATGGCTGAAATTAACTGTATGAAATAACTGCCAGGGCAATGGTGTGACATTCTAACATGCCAATAGAACATTTTTATATTTACTTTTTTATTCTTCTCTTCAGAATGCACAGGACAGGTGACTGTGACTCAGACTCCTGCTGGTAAATCTGCTCTCATAGGAGACACTGTCACCCTGAGCTGTAGAACCAGCCCTGCTGTGTATAGCAATAACTTTTTAGCTTGGTATCAGCAGAAACCTGGACAAGCTCCTAAACTCCTGATCTACAAGGCGACATTGCGTAGCTCAGGGATTCCTGATCGATTCAGTGGCAGTGGATCTGGGACTGACTTCACTCTGACCATCAGTGGAGTCCAGGCTGAAGATGCAGGAGATTACTACTGTCAGAGTGACCACTACATCAGCAGTACAAGTATATTCACACAGTGATAGAGAGCCGTACAAAAACCTCCCTCAGTCAGACTGCACAGAGACTGCACTGCTGCAGCTGGGACCTACTGCAGGTGCTGAGGGGGGAGGCACTGACCCGGGACACTGAGGGGTTCTGCTCCAGCAGTTCAGTTATAACTCTCTCACACTCTGCATACTGATACAGTTGTAGCTGCAATGTCAAATACTGACATTGAATTTAATTTTCAGAATATCCACGCCAGTTAATGACAGCGGGGGGAAATTCAAGTGGCAGTATTAAAAACATTCTAAAACTTCAAAACTGCCCAGATGAATAACTGCCAGTTAATGACAAGTATTTTCATGATAAATCTGTTGTCTATGAAGCAGTGGTTTATAACATGTCCCAGGAAATAGTAGCAGTGTTCACCAGGCAGGGCAGTCCAGAGTACTCTCCCCCATCACACCACACACAAGCTGCCATTACACACACTGACCACAGGAGGGAGACAGAGCCCATCTGTTGCTCATGATACAACTGCATGATCATAGAGGAGACCCAAAGCTGCTGAGACACACGATGTGAAATATACTGTGATACTGTGAGATACATGTACTAACAAATAACAGGTATTTTTTATTTAATTTTTTTTATTTTTAGTTTTCACAAGAATTGTTTTATCTTACCGAAATACATATTTTGGGATGTAAGTGCAAGGTGACCCCATTGTGTTGTATGTACAAGCAGCACATGAAATGTGCAACCCTATATTGGTGTAAATAACAGGACCCATAGAACTAAAGAATCACACCTTTCATCTGGCCCTTCTCCTTAACACATGTATAACAGCAGAACAGAAGCAGTAGTGTTAGCAGGGAGAACAGCCGAGCTATCGCTGAGCTAAGAGAGGAGGCTGCCACTCTGAGGCAGGACAACCAGGCCCTGAGAGCCCAGCTGGCTGCTGTAAAAGAGCACATGCAACACAGGGAGAGATCTTTCATCAAGGAGATACAGCACCTATGAGAGCAGCTTCAGGAGCTCATATGTACTTCATGTACCACTGGAAACACACACACTGACACACAAACCATTCCCTCAAAACAACACACCTTCCAATGACACAAACTACACTGTGTGCACAGCCCCTGCCAAACTACTGGCCCAGAGAGACACAACCACTCCTCCTGACACAACGCAATCAACAGAGTCCAACGGCCCCCCAGCACACAGGCCGACACCCCTCCCCTCCCAGACTCACACCCTTCCCAAACACACACCCCTCTCTGCATTACAACCCCCAACAGAAAACAACAAACACCACCAGAAGCTGAAGAGGTCCTTGTAATGGCTCTTTGTGAAAGTCCCCCTGTGCTACTGGTCACCGTCCTTAAAGTCCACACCAGCCTCACAGCACTGCCCAGCCCCCCAGGGCCCCTCCAGCACCCATCCACCTGCAGAGCTCCAGCCCTGTACCTCCCAGAGCACACCCCCATCAGAATAAACCCAGCTACACTGCAGCCCTGTACCTCCCAGAGCATACCCCCATCAGAATAAACCCAGCTACACTGCAGCCCTGTACCTCCCAGAGCACACCCCATCAGAATAAACCCAGCTACACTGCAGCCCTGTACCTCCCAGAGCACACCCCCAGCAGAATAAACCCAACTACACTGCAGCCCCGTACCTCCCACAGCACACCCCCAGCAGAATAAACCCAGCTACACTGCAGCCCTTACCTCACCTCCTGCCCCACCAGCCCCTGCTTCTGAGCTGGGTGAGATCAAACACCTGCTCACCATCCTGTGTGCCAGGCTGCTCAATTACATGTTGGTCAATACATTGTAAAATATTAAATATGTGTAACTTAACATTGAAATAATTCCTACCATGAAAAAGTTTGATTTCGAATATGTGTTTTTGTTTCACTTAAAAATGTCGTGATCCTTTTATTCAGACCCTGAATTCCTCAAATGTGTCTCAGATGTTGATACTTTAATTCTAGTTGAAACTTGGTCCTCCAGGCGATGGTGAAATAATTGTGCCCTCAATTAAAAGAAGGGAGGTGCGGTATGGCGAGACTTGGGGGGGATATTGGTACAAAGGGGAATTTACCAAACACATCACAGCTGAGAAAAAAGAATCAACTCATATTTGGCTAAAAATAAATAAAATAAACATTGCAAATTGGGAAAATGATTCATACCTGTGTGCAGTTTACTCTGCCCCAAACAAGTCAGTCATGTGCTGCTGTATGGAGACTTCAGCGCAAGAACTGGGACAGAACCTGATTTTACTGACCCACAGGGAAACAGCCATGTGTTTGGGAATGCCCCTCTGTACCAACCAACAAACAGCAAAAGAAAGAACCCCGACAGCATAGTGAATAAGAACAGTGAGGAGTTAGTGCATCTCTGTCAAGCCTTAAGCGCGTATATCATTAATGGCAGGATCAGAGGGGACTCTTTAGGTCGGCTCACATATTGCTCGGCTCTCGGGGCTTGTGTTGTGGAATATGCTGCATCTGACATGGACCCCTCCTCCATCAATGCATTCACTGACAGTGTCAAACTCCCCTATCAGACCGTAATCAAATCAGTGTGTTTCTGGAAAGATCTGAACAAACCAGAGACTCTCATACAGAGCCCAGTAAGCTGTATAACCTACATAAATCATACAGAGGGGCTGAAAACAGTGCAGGTGATTTCATCAATGCAATGAGTTCAGATGAATTAACTGACTCTATTAACATGTTCATCAATACGCCCTACCTAAATAACAGAGCAGGACTGAACCACAGCGCCCCCATCTGCTCCCATATGCCATGGGGATTGTGTGTCCTCAGGTTATACAGCACTGACTTTATTCTGTATTACATTGCCCCTACTGTATCCCAAAATCAGTTTTGTTTGTTTGTAATTTATTTATTTATTTTAATATCAGGCCCGAAGAAAATACATAAACATATTTAAATTCTCACTGGCTCATTTATCGAACCATAAAGAATTGATAAGCAAAATATATCATATTTACAGATGTAAACACACTACAGAATAATCCGTTTCTCAGAGGGCTGCTGTCTTTTGGCCCTGTTGTCCTGGGACCAGAAAATAAACAGTGGAGAGTACACAGACCATGTGTGTTATAAAGTGCAGCCATCTCACATCACAACCTCTCAGACCAGAGTCAATATGAATATCATCTCAAATTCAGCTACAATACAACACACAATTCACCTCTGAGCTTAATAAAATGATTGACTCTACTCTGAATGATTATGTACTGATATGAAACATATTTTAATGTGAAGTCATATCGATTTTGTGGAATTTTATAATCAGTGAAACACAAATCTTGTGTCTCAGTGTCCCTGGCTGTTGTGCAGGAGGTGCAGAGAAGGCTCGGGGTAACTTTATTTAACCCCCTCCTGCCCTGTCAGAGGGGAGAAGGCTTTGGGTGAGGTCGGACCCCGATACAGCCAAAGGAAGAGACATTTGGGGACTGATTGCCTCATCTGTTGTTTATGTGTAAATATTCACAGTTTATTCATTATTACTTTAGTTTGTTTACTTTTTTAAAGTTCTCACTTTTATAAATTTGTCACCGTTCACCCTATTTTTCTGTGTTGTCCTCTTGTTGACCGCTCACCATCCTCACAGGTGACATCAATCAGATTTTGAAAGAGGTCAACTACTTGATGACAGAATTGCAGATGCTTTAATCACTAAAATGACAAGCACACAAAATGATTTTATGTGTCAAAATAAACAGTGCCAAAATCAGGACAGTGTATTCTAATCAAGGAACAACTGCAACTTGAAAGAGGAAAAGAGATTGAAAAGTTGGATCTCATCCATGGAGACAGACAGATGCTTAACAGGATTCTGATGAAAAGTCAACAATGAGCCCCAAAAATGAGCTCAGAAGTGAATCTGCACCTCACTTATACAGCCAGTGCAGATGCAGTCATAGTGCTCTCCCTTTTAAGCAGCAGGGTCTTCTAAACCACCCTGCAATGTCATTATTGTAATTTCTGTTAATGTTAATGTGTGAAGTGAACTGTGACTCTATGTCAAACCAGAGTGACTGACACCTCTGCTGCTGTCCTGGTGCTGCTGTTGAACTCTCTCTCTGTCACAGCCCACAGTCTCCAGTCCACAGCACTGCTGGGCTACAAGTGCCTGCTGTACCCAGGAAGACCATTTGCATAGAGAAGACACTTTGCATTGGCAGCACATGCTTCAGTGCTCTGGGAGTGTTTATAGTCCTGTGAGTTTAACACTTGATGACTGAGAGCTGTCCTTCATGGCAACAGAACCCACAGCAACAATGACTTTTATCACCATCTTCATCTGGGCACTCGCTTTCTGCATTCAGGGTAAGGGGTGGGAACATTCAAAAACACATATTATAATTGACAATTGAAAAGCTTTATAAAATCAACACAAATATGTTTTCTGTGATATCAACAGATACTCTGATGGTTTTATATCCATTAAATAATATGTCATATGTTGCTAACTATAGAATTTTTGAGGTGTTTTTTCTTCTCCTTAGAGTCTACAGGACAGGTGACTGTGACTCAGACTCCTGCTGGTAAATCTGCTCTCATAGGAGACACTGTCACCCTGAGCTGTAGAACCAGCCCTGCTGTTTATGTCAATGGTGGTAAGCACTGCTTAGCCTGGTTCCAGCAGAAACCTAGAGAAGCTCCTAAACTCCTGATCTACTATGCAACATCACGTTACTCAGGGATTCCTGATCGATTCAGTGGCAGTGGATCTGGGACTGACTTCACTCTGACCATCAGTGGAGTCCAGGCTGAAGATGCAGGAGATTACTACTGTCAGAGTCGGCACTACATCAGCAGTAGTTGGGTGTTCACACAGTGATACAGCCCTGTACAAAAACCTCCCTCAGTCAGACTGCACAGAGACTGCACTGCTGCAGCTGGGATCTACTGCAGGTGCTGAGGGGGGAGGCACTGACCCGGGACACTGAGGGGTTCTGCTCCAGCACACTGAGCTTCAGTGGTTCAGTTATAACTCAGAAATGCTCTCACAAGTAAAACAATATTTGTGCACCTTCATGTCTGAACATCCAACAGAATCAAAGCCCAGTGGATGAATAATTATGGTTATATGAAACACCTTTTTTAAAAATTAGTCAAACACAGTAAAGAAAACGAGCAACTGGATTACATGCATGAAGCAGTTTTCTGCATTCACTCTTAATAAAAGCTTCAAACGTGAACTTAACACAATTACTCCCAATCACAATTAATACCATCATATCAAATGTGATTTTTTGGGTATGTTTCCATAAGAGTAAACTTCTTTTACATTTTCAATGACAGAAAGTATGGACATGAATTAAGGAATAATTTAGAAACATAGCTTAAATCTGTCGGAGAGACTGAACTAGTCAGGATCTGTAGTGTTGAACTGGATTGGACAGCGGTGCTGTTTCCATCAACAGCTTCACACCTGAGCTGACTCTTCCTCACCCTTACAGCTGTTACTGTATTATCCTCAACAATACTACGGTCACTTGGGTGCCACCTCAGTCCCTTGTGTTGAATACAGGGTGAAAGTGAGGCACTATCGGCCCCTCCATTGGACTGATGTGTGTTCTACAGAGGTGTTTCATAATCATTATTATGGTGTCTCTGTGCTTCTTCTCAAATAGAGACCATTTAACCCCTCTTATATCACAGTAGGATGGCTCCCCCTTGTGGTGTGGAAAATCATCAAGTCTAAGTACAGTACAAAATCATTGCTGTCGTGAATAGTTATTTATCAGTATGTTGCCCAGACTGATGTTATTAAATACATATTGGTTTGTCTGAATCACACAACAGAATGTTGTAATCTTAGCATCAAATGGCCCTCATTTGATGAGGTCAGCACAAACAGTCTTTAAACAGGTAACCATATGGAATAA
Organism: Albula goreensis; assembly: GCA_022829145.1. Classification (NCBI taxonomy): domain Eukaryota; kingdom Metazoa; phylum Chordata; class Actinopteri; order Albuliformes; family Albulidae; genus Albula; species Albula goreensis. The sequence goes on from CM040747.1 coordinate 37,280,997, forward strand.
CACATACCCTTTGCTCATGGTAATCTGCAACTATTCACATCATATGCATGATTTCATCGTGAGCGCTGTAGCGTGGGCGCTCTCTTACTGCGTAACCAAATGCATTTATTTGGAGCTGGTGCTGATCAGGACATCCTAAGACAGAGGAGAGAGACTCATGTGTGCTGGCAGGTAGAGGCATCCTTGATTCCATGGTGATGGCCAGGAGCCACGTGAGCACAGAGCCTTGGTAGACACTCAGCCTCTGTCCCCACATCATCTCCTCCAGCAGAGGCATAAGCAGAGGAACTGCTGTGTGGAGACAATTCAACAGACTCAGCAAGAGCCTGAGAACGAGGTGAGCAGTCAGAGGCTGGCTGCTCATTAAGTGGAGCCAAGCAGACTGGGTGAACTAGAGCTCAAACTCAGAGCTAGACCTACATAAATCAGACTCAAGGTAAATGTTAGCAGTGTAAGGTAAGAAGTGTCTGAGAGTCTTTCTACTCTGACTGATAAAACTCTTGGAGAAATGAACAGTTTGTCAATCTAACATGGTCTACTCATTTGAACAGCATGCCCATATATTTAATAAATGTACATAAAAGCAGTACATTATAATTTTCATTCATAACATCTTGATCTGCTTTGATCTATGAGCATAATCACTGGATATGAAATACAGACACTGATATAACTCCCTTCACCCAGCTCTGTCATGGATAGTAGTTAGAACAGTGTGCTTCAATAAATCTGAGAATATTATTCTCAGACAGAAAACATATCAATGATACCATCCTCTAATCAACTCGGTCTCGCTGGATGTCTCCATCATCAGCAGAGAGTCCTGGTCAAACCTTATCTTCTTTGCACATGGGAGCAGTTTATAGCTGACGTCTCTATTGTGACTGATACCTCCACCATGTAACTGATTCCTCTGTTGTTACTAAGTGTCATCTCTGTTGCAGTGGTGAATGTTACTTTAAATGGTGTTTTAAAGACAGACTGATGCATCCACTTCCTGAATGCTGACTGGGAGAAAATACTCCCATGCTACTGTAGGAAGGATGGACTGTCAATGTGGCTGAACTGAGCCTGTAATCCTACCTTTGTGCTTCTTTTTCATAGACTTAGTCGTTCCAGGTGCACTCTTCACTGGCGCAAGTCCAGGACTCCTTTCAGTGTCAGGCTGAGATGCATCGGCTACCAGAGAGACTGAGACTCAAAGACAAACAGGTAACAGAAAAGATTACATAAATTACACATAAAGTACACGTTACATAAATTACCAAGTTAGCATGTTGTGTAGCCATTGGGACACTCCAAACTGTTTCCTTGTTACGTCCCCAAGGCGTCTAGGGGTATAGGGAAGGGGAATGCAGCATAAAAGGAGGTGGTGTAATGGGAGGCCGGGACAGACAAACCACGCAATAAACCAAAAAGATAAGTGTTAACAACGGGGTGTGCGGTTTATTTACAAGGTGTACTGTGCTGGGGGTATTTACAAAGGAGGGGGCAATAAACACGACGTACAATTATTTACAACAAATACACAACAGCACAAACACAAATCAAACACACAAAAGGGGGGAAGAGGGCTATGGGCGGCACCAAAGAAAAGAAACACAAATAACCAAATTGCCAGTTTTATCTATTCTAAGGTGAATACCCAGCTAGCTAACTAATAACAAAAACAATAGGTCACAAAAAATAAAGACCTAACTAACTACACGAGACTGACCTATCCAAACCGAACACAGCGGGTGGCACTCGCCTCTAACATAGTGTATCTAACAGGCAATATCCTAGGAGTAAGCAGACTGTATGAAGTGTGATTATTATTTACAGTATATCTTACCTGCCCTTCTTCCCAAACATGCAACAGGGTAATAAACAGATTTTTACAGAGCGTAACGGACAGAGAGAGGATTGGTGGATGAGGACGCACAGTAACCAGGGGTGGACCAATGGAAGGCGAATAACTAGTATGAAATGAAAAATGGGAGAAAGACGAAAAAACAAACAGAAAGACGGGAAAGATGCACAAACAGTATACACACTACCAAGGTCGTAACATACCTCTTTAGTCACTATCCATGTTAGTTTGTTTTTTTTTTTTGCATACAGTATGGCTTCAGTGCACTCTATCCCACAATGCCTCAGTTCTACCTAAATCCATATTCTGGATTCCATAAATCCATATTGCAACTGTTTCAGCCATATGTTAAATATTACATTTTCTGTGATATTAAATATCATGTTTTTACTACTTAGAGGGATTTCCTTACCTGTTTCGCTCTTCTTCCTGTTTGACCGTGTACCCTGCCTCCTGGGTTCTGCAGGGAGGGGGCGGGGTTCTGTATCAGGTGTAAAGGTACCAGTTTATGTAAAGATACCCCTTAGCTCTGTCACACCAATGCCCAGGATAATGTAATGTTTTAGCAGGGTTTCCTCAAAAGTTTTATGAAATTTTGAAGTATTGAGCTTAAAATAACTGTATGAAATAAATGTATAAAAAATAGCAATCTGGGCAACAGTGTAACAGTCTAATGTGCCTGTGGATACAAAAATAAATGTGTTTTTATTCTTCTTTCTTCAGAATGCACAGGACAGGTGACTGTGACTCAGACTCCTGCTGGTAAATCTGCTCTCTGGTAATTTAATACAAGGAATCAAGACACTGTCACCCTCAGCTGTTTCTTAGAACCAGCCCTGCTGTTCATGTCTATAGTGGTTATCACCAGCCCATAAGCCTGGTATCAGCAGAAACCTGGAGAAGCTGCTCTAAACTCCTGATCTATGCTGCAACATCGAAAAATATTCAAAGAGATATGTGATCTCAGGGATTCCTGTATGAAATAAATGTATAAAATAGCAATCTCGATTCAGTGGCTGTGGATAAAATAAAGTGGATCTGGGACTGACTTCTGGTAAATCTGCTCTCTGACCATCAGTGGAGTAGCCCAGGCTGAAGATGCAGGAGATTACTACTGTCAGAGTGCACCACTCCAGGCATCAGCAGTCAGCTAGGGTGTTCACACAGTGATAGAGAGCCGTACAAAACCTCCCTCAGTCAGACTGCACAGAGACTGCACTGCTGCAGCTGGGACCTACTGCAGGTGCTGAGGGGGGAGGCACTGACCCGGGACACTGAGGGGTTCTGCTCCAGCAGTTCAGTTATAACTCTCTCACACTCTGCATACTGATACAGTGTAGCTGCAACTTAAACACAGCTGCATTGGTTTACTGAACTCCAAAAATAACACTCATATACTGACATTGACTTCAATTGTCAGAATATCCAAGCCAATTAATGACAGATGGGGAAATTCTGAAACTCAGTTTCAGTGTTTGTGACACAGAGGGCCACATAAGTATCTTTTGGATTCCCTTTGTGAAATAAATACATTTTAAAACTGCGCTGTGGCATGAATGTTTTATTAAAGGGTTATCCATTTTGTTTTTCTTTTCATTTAAATACCCTTATTGTTGCCCTTATTGCTAAATGTTTTAATGTCAAGTGGGGGTCAGCTGATGGTACCTGGGGAACCCGGTCAGCTGATCGGAAAAAGGGTGAAGCACTGTCAGCTGATTTAACCGGGGAGAGAACGCGGCCCGGGAGAGAAGACGTGAGGAGCGCGGGAGTTGGAAGGAAAAAGAAAGTGCGTGCGGTGGGGAGTCCAAGTGGGGACCTGCCTAAAGCTTCCAAAAGAAAACTCCAAAAAGGGGATACAGAACTGGGTAAAAAGCACCTGAGCCAATGGACCCAAGCAAAGAAACAGTGGGGTGAGCTGACCGGTGAGACCAAACCTTTTTCTTTTTTTCACTTTCGTTGCGGTTTTTTTTTCTTTTCATTGATTGTCTCCTGCTGAGGACAGATTTCGGATTCTGGTCTCCCTGCTGAGGAATTGTGGCCAGCATCATTTGTTTGTTATTTGTTTGTAAATACACAGAGTGGATGTCACTATTGCCTTTTTTTTGTTATTTGTTTGTAAATGAATGATTGGATCGGATTCGCTGGCATCTTGTTCCCCCTGGGAAACGCGCGCAAATCCACAAACTGGATAAACTTACCAAACACATCACAACTCTGAAAAAAAGAATCAACTCATATTTGGCTAAAAATAAATAAAATAAACATTGCAAATTGGGAAAATGATGTATACCTGTGTGCAGTTTACTCTGCCCCACTCAAGTCTACTTATTATAATGATCTTTCATCAAGGAGATACAGCACCTATGAGAGCAGCTTCAGGAGCTCATATGTACTTCATGTAGCACTGGAAACACACACACTGACACACAAACCATTCCCCTCAAAACAACACACCTTCCAATGACACAAACTACACTGTGTGCACAGCCCCCTGCCAAACTACTGGCCCAGAGAGACACAACCACTCCTCCTGACACAACGCAATCAACAGAGTATAACAGCCCCCCCAGCACACAGTCCGACACCCCCTCCCTCCCAGACTCACACCCTTCCCCAAACACACACCCCGCTCTGCATTACAACCCCCAACAGAAAACAACAAACCCCACTAGAAGCTGAAGAGGTCCTTGTTATGGCTCTTTGATGAAAGTCCCCCTGTGCCACGGGTCACCGTCCTTAAAGTCCACACCAGCCTCACAGCACTGCCCAGCCCCCAGGGCCCTCCAGCACCCACCTCCCCACCCCCATCAGAATAAATCCAGCTACACTCCAGCCCTGTACCTCCCAGAGCACACCCCATCAGAATACCCCATCAGAATAAACCCAGCTACACTCCAGCCCTGTACCTCCCAGAGCACACCCCCATCAGAATAAATCCAGCTAGCCCACTCCAGCCCAGAATAAACCCAGCTACACTGCAGCCCTCCCAGAGCACACCCCCAGCAGAATAAACCCAGCCACAGAATAAACTACACTGCAGCCCTGTACCTCCCAGAGCACACCCCAGCAGAATAAACCCAGCTACACTGCAGCCCTGTACCTCCCAGAGCACACCCTAACAGAATAAAGCTACACTGCAGCCCTGTACCTCCCAGAGCACACTAACAGAATAAACCCAGCTACACTGCAGCCCTGTACCTCCCAGAGCACACCCCCATCAGAATAAACCCAGCTACACTGCAGCCCTGTACCTCCCAGAGCACACCCCCATCAGAATAAACCCAGCAACACTGCAGCCCTGTACCTCCCAGAGCATACCCCCAGCAGAATAAACCCAGCTACACGACATTGTAAAATATTAAATATGTGTAACTTAACACTGAAATAATTCTTACCATGAAAAAGTTTGATTTCAAATATGTGTTTTTGTTTCTCTTAAAAATGCCGTGATCCTTTGATTCAGACCCTGAATTCCTCAGATGTGTCTCAGATGTTGATACTTTAATCCTTGTTGAAACTTGGTCCTCCAGGCGATGGTGAAATAATTGTGCCCTCAATTAAAAGAAGGGAGGTGCGACATGGCAGAGACTCGGGGGGGTATTGGTACAAAACGGAACTTACCAAACACATCACAACTCTGAAAAAAAGAATCAACTCATATTTGGCTAAAAATAAATAAAATAAACATTGCAAATTGGGAAAATGATGTATACCTGTGTGCAGTTTACTCTGCCCCACTCAAGTCTCCTTATTATAATGAAGAATCTTTAATACCCTGCACACACAGACCTGCCATTTCCAGGCCCACAGTCATGTGCTGCTGTATGGACACTTCAGTGCAAGAACTGGGACAGAACCTGATTTTACTGACACACAGGGAAACAGCCATGTGTTTGGGAATGCCCCTCTGTACCAACCAACAAACAGCAAAAGAAAGAACCCCGACAGCACAGTGAATAAGAACGGTAAGGAGTTAGTGCATCCCTGTCAAGCCTTAAGCGCGTATATCATTAATGGCAGGATCAGAGGGGACTCTTTTGGTCGGCTCACATGTTGCTCGGCTCTCGGGGCTTGTGTTGTGGAATATGCTGCATCTGACATGGACCCCTCCTCCATCAATGCATTCACTGACAGTGTCAAACTCCCCTATCAGACCGTAATCAAATCAGTGTGTTTCTGGAAAGATCTGAACAAAGCAGAGACTCTCATACAGAGCCCAGTAAGCTGTATAACCTACATAAATCATACAGAGGGGCTGAAAACAGTGCAGGTGATTTCATCAATGCAATGAGTTCAGATGAATTAACTGACTCTATTAACATGTTCATCAATACGCCCTACCTAAATAACAGAGCAGGACTAAACCACAGCGCCCCCATCTGCTCCCATATGCCATGGGGATTGTGTCTCCTCAGGTTATACAGCACTGAGTTTATTCTGTATTACACTCACTGCTTTGCTTATAGATATAATACCTTACTCACTGGGCCCCTATTATATCCCAGTATCAGTTTTGTTTTTGTGTTATTTATTTATTTCTTTTTTAATATCAGGCCCTAAGAAAATACATAAACATATTTAAATCCCCACTGGCACATTTATTGAAACATCAAGGATAGATAAGCAAAATATGTCATATTTACAAATGTAATATACTCCAGAATAATCTGTTCCTCAGAGAGCTGCTGTCTTTTGGCCCTGCTGTTCTGGGACCAGAGCAGAAGTGCTGACATTTGGAAATAAACAGTGGAGAGTGAACAAACCGTGTGTGTTATCAAGTGCAGCCATCTCACATCACAACCTGTCAAACCAGAGTCAATATGAATATCATATCAAAACAGCTACATTACAAAACACAATTCACCTCTGAGCTCAAGAAAATTATTGACTCTACTCTGAGTTTTGACATACTGATATGAAACATATTAAACACATTAAAGTCATATTGATTCTGTGGAATATTATAATCAGTGAAACAGGAATCTTGTGTCTCAGTGTCCCTGGCTGTTGTGCAGGAGGTGCAGAGAAGGCTCGGGGTAACTTTATTTAACCCCCTCCTGCCCTGTCAGAGGGGAGAAGGCTTTGGGTGAGGTCGGACCCCTATACAGCCAAAGGAAGAGACATTTGGGGACTGATTGCCTCATCTGTTGTTTATGTGTAAATATTCACAGTTCATTCATTATTACTTCAGTTTGTTTACTTTTTAAGTTCTCACTTTTATAAATTTGTCACCGTTCACCCTATTTTTCTGTGTTGTCCTCTTGTTGACTCATTTACTTAATGACAGAATTGCAGATGCTTTAATCACTAAAATGACAAGCACACAAAATGATTTTATGTGTCAAAACGAACAGTGCCGAAATCAGGACAGTGTATTCTAATCAAGGAACAACTGCAACTTGAAAGAGGAAAAGAGATTGAAAAGTTGGATCTCCTCCATGGAGACAGACAGATGCTTAACAGGATTCTGATGAAAAGTCAACAATGAGCCCCAAAAATGAGCTCAGAAGTGAATCTGCACCTCACTTATACAGCCAGTGCAGATGCAGTCATAGTTCTCACCCTTTTAAGCAGCAGGGTCTTCTAAACCACCCTGCAATGTCATGATTTTAATTTCTGTAGATGTTAATGTGTGAAGTGCACTGTGACTCTATGTCAAACCAGAGTGACTGACACCTCTGCTGCTGTCCTGGTGCTGCTGTTGAACTCTCTCTCTGTCACAGCCCACAGTCTCCAGTCCACAGCACTGCTGGGCTACAAGTGCCTGCTGTACCCAGGAAGACCATTTGCATAGAGAAGACACTTTGCATTGGCAGCACATGCTTCAGTGCTCTGGGAGTGTTTATAGTCCTGTGAGTTTAACACTTGATGACTGAGAGCCGTCCTTCATGGCAACAGAACCCACAGCAACAATGACTTTTATCACCATCTTCATCTGGGCACTCGCTTTCTTCACTCAGGGTAAGATTCATAAAACATATTCAAATTGTTATGCTGTCTTCAATTTTAACGGACTGTAAGTATGAAAAGTAAATGTATTTAAAAACTATTAAATAACTGCCTGGGCAATAATGTGACATTCTAATGGGACTATGGATAACATAAGTATTTATTTTTTTAATTCTCCCCTTCAGAAGCCACAGGACAGGTGACTGTGACTCAGACTCCTGCTGGTAAATCTGCTCTCATAGGAGACACTGTCACCCTGAGCTGTAGAACCAGCCCTGCTGTGTATGTCTGGAGTGGTTATCACTATATGGCCTGGTACCAGCAGAAACCTGGAGAAGCTCATAAACTCCTGATCTATGCTGCAACATTGCGTAACTCAGGGATTCCTGATCGATTCAGTGGCAGTGGATCTGGGACTGACTTCACTCTGACCATCAGTGGAGTCCAGGCTGAAGATGCAGGAGATTACTACTGTCAGAGTTTACACTACATCAGCAGCACAAATATATTCACACGGTGATAGAGAGCCGTACAAAAACCTCCCTCAGTCAGACTGCACAGAGACTGCACTGCTGCAGCTGGGACCGACTGCAGGTGCTGAGGGGGGAGGCAACGACCCGGGACACTGAGGGGTTCTGCTCCAGCACACTGAGCCTCAGTGGTTCAGTTATAACTCTCTCACACTCTGTAATCTAATACAGTGAAGCAATGTGCCCCCACTTTTCCCCAGCCCATAATACCCATTTACATCAGTAAGCCCAGATAATCACTTTTACCTTCTCCGTTAACTCCAGAGAGCACAGAAAAGCATGAGCGCTCCTCTGAAACATGTGATGTCAGCTGCTGCTTCTTTTCACTCTGCAGTCCCCCAGTTGTGCTCACACAGATACTGAGTCAGAGGAGGACTCTTCATGTGCAGCTTCAACAAGCAGACTGTAGGAAACACAACTGGCCACAAGGGGGTGCTGAGGTGCAGTGAGACATTGTCATGCTGCCGAATTATTACCTCCATCTCTGGGCAGCACTTTGAGGGGATTCTGAAAGAACCTGAAGAAATGGGAGTTTGAGATATGACTCTTACGAGATAATTAAAACAGAAAAATAAATTATCAATGAATTTTCTTAAACAATCCTTTCAAATAGTTCAAATCCCATTCTGAATGCAGACTAATGGAAAAGGGAAGTAAAACACTGCTTTTCAGCAGTAGAGTAGAGCAGAGAGGAGGACTGAAGCCCAAAGTGCATTCTGAACTGAACCCATATTGTGAGTGACTGCTTCACCACAGGATTCTTACAGCTTTAGGGATTGGTGAGGGCCAATGAGCCACATATAAGCCCAGACAGGCGGGGTGAGCAGCATGATCTGGCCTCCATAGTCACCCATGAAGGTTCTGTGTGCTGTGAGGGAAAGCTTTTACACAATAAAATGCAGTGAATGTTAGCAGACCAGTCGTAATGCTGGAAGATAGGTAAAGCTAACTCCTGGGTCTGAATAGAAAAACCTCACATATATACAGGGATGTTTCCCATTCCAAATGCATGTAGAGAAAACAGAGTCAATATTATGACTGACATATGATCATTGATTTGGAGAAATGAACCTTGGTTTGGGTTCAGTTAGTATCTGTAGGGTTTAGCAGGTTTATGTAAGGTGAAGGGAATGCTGGGTAGTGAGGTGGCTGGATCAGACACAGATCATCATGGGTCTGATACAGAGAGGAGGAGATCCCACCCTCCCTGTGCCACTGCCCTGTTCTGTTACACATTATCTGCTTATTCCACATTCATTCTTATTATCACTGTTACTGTAATTGATGTTATGTCAGCTGGTTTCTTAGCCGGTTTTGTTTTTGTTGTTATTGTTTTTACTTCCGTATTTCACTGTCATGTGCTTGTGTTTATGTTTTCCTCATGTGTTTTACTGAGCTCTGTGCAAATTATACGGCAAGTAAATATAAGACAGGAGAAAGTACAATTTCTCCTGGGCCCATCTCAAACGACTGTACTGTCCTCTCTTTGTACCAGACACAACACTCTGCAACAACATTATGTGAATCAAAGTCACTTAAATTACTTGTTTGCAACTAACCAAATCATTATTGACTTACCTAATGTTAAGTCTAAACAAGCCCCTTTGGTTTTTATGTAAAGGTACCATTTCAAGGTACCCCTTAGGTCTGTCACAACAATACCCAGGATTATGCAGTGTTTCAGCTGAGCTACTAGCAAAGTGTATATTGTGCAGAACTGGCTATATTAAAATAATTAATTCCATTATTTAATTTGCAAACTTCCTACCTTTGAGGACTTCTCTGAGAATATACTTATTTCTTGGAGCACAGTCCTAATCTCACTCAGCTGCTTTTAATATGCACTGATTTTACTGACCAGAATTACAGGCCAGAGCTGTCAAGCTTGATGATATAATTCAGTACATTCTGTCCCAGAGTCCCTCAAATCTAAATGAATGTTCAATGTTGATTCACAAATTTAGGAAAAAACAGTCCCAGAAGCTAGGAAGTACGTGGTCATTCATAATGATTTCTGTTGTGTAATTTCTGAAGTGTAATTAATTCAGAATGGAAATACGAGCACCTTATGGCAAAACAAGTTTGCACCAACATTGACCATTCCCAAATATTATATAACACCCTTATTTGAGTTACCCTACATAGCTGGCTGGCTAACAAGCAATATTAAGGTAAAACATTAAAACTCCTGTAATTTCTGTAGCCTGCCTGTTAGATCCAGACACAGAACTGATCAATTCATTGTAAAGTAATGACAAAGAGACCCTGCATTTGAGGAAAAGCTTTTGGTATCTACTTACAAGTCTGAAGGATGTAACTGTCCAAGACAATAGTGGAACACAATGTTGTCTTCTATTATTCTAAGTGACTGGTAAATGTTGGTAAGATATAGTTGCAATCGATGAGAAGTCCAAATGACATATTAATTGATAGTTGTTTGCATTTTAAGAACATTCCTATTGTGACATCATAGAGGCTGAAATATTGAAAATTCTAAACCACTTGAACTTACGACTGTTGCTGGGAAACAGAATGATGTGAATTCTGTCCAATTCTATGTTGCAAATTTAAAACAATGAAATGTTTTAAATAACAGCATGAGTTTACAGTGCTGAACAAGCAAGAGTTTTATAAGATGTTGGTTTGGACTGTGGTTCTGCTGTCCAGACACTGTTACACCAGTGTTAAACTGCTCTGTCTGTGTCACAGCCCATAAGCCCTAGTCTGCCTCCACAGCACTGCTGGGCTACAAGTGCCTGCTGTACCCAGGAAGACCATTTGCATAGAGAAGACACTTTGCATTGGCAGCACATGCTTCAGTGCTCTGGGAGTGTTTATAGTCCTGTGAGTTGAACACTTGATGACTGAGAGCTGTCCTTCATGACAACAGAACCCACAGCAACAATGACTTTCATCACCATCTTCATCTGGGCACTCGCTTTCTGCATTCAGGGTGAGAGAAATACTTTGTCAAATTCAAATGATTCTCCAACTACAGAAAATATCAATCATTAATTTTGTAATTTATAGTAATACATGTACATTGAAATCTGTAACTGTACATTGTGTTTAATAATGCTATTTACACAGTGAATCTGTCTCTCTATCTGCAGAGTCTTGTGGGCAGGTGGTTCTGAATCAGTCTCCAGCCCAGTCAGTTCAGACGGGTCAGTCAGTCTCTATTGACTGTAAGGCCAGTACTGCAGTTTACCATTATACTGGTGCTCAGTACTATCTCCACTGGTACCAGCAGAAATCTGGAGAAGCTCCCAAACTCCTGATCAAACTCACATCAGAGAGAGTATCTGGAGTGCCCTCTAGATTCAGTGGCAGTGGGAGAGGAAATGGCACTGACCCGGGACACTGAGGGGTTCTGCTCCAGCACACTGAGCTTCTGAGGTTCAGTAAACTCTCATACATCTAATTCACATCTAAAACACAAATACACTTAGACTGAATTTTAGTCAGGTATCTGAGCCTTGAGAGGGAATGATAGTTATTTCCAATTCAACACAGGGGCAGTTGCACTCTCTGGTGCCCTTTGCTTAAAAATGCCACAGAAGTGCCCTCTGGGTGCCCCCTATGCATGAGAAAACATGATGAAGTGCCCTATAGAGCTGCCCTATGAATGAGAAAATGTAATAAAATATAACTTTATCATTAGTGTGCTAACTTTATAATCCTCTTATCACTTCTGCCTTGTGTCATGGGGATTGTGTCTTCCCTGGTTATATAGCACTGAGTTTATTTTATATTAGACTCACATCTTTGCTTATTGATATAATACCTTACTCACTGGGCAATATCAGGTTATTTTGTATGTATATGTTTCTTTTTTCAATATCAGTGTCACAAATCAGGCTAGGACTCAAGTGCAGATGAAACCAGGAAAGGTTCAAAAAGGGTGATTATTTCTTAAGTACAAACCACAAAACCAGAATCATAGTTGACGAGCAGGCAGGGTCAAAGCCAGAAGTCAGAGGCAAACAATCAAAAACAGTAGGCAACAAGGTTAAGTCAACAAACAGGCAGAGAATTAAAAACAGGCAGGAACAAGACAGGGAAAGCACTGGCACAAACTGGCAAAGAACACAGGAAGAGGCAGGGTGTAAGTAGACAGAATAATGAGGAGAAATGGGAACAGGTGAGCAGGCAGGCAGGTGAATCTTGTCAGGTGATGAGAGCAGGGGGAGCAGGGGGCGGGGCTGACACACAGGGAAACTGAAAACGAACGCATGTGGCAGACACGGACAGGGAAAAACAAACACAAACCTCAGCTAAGAGGCCGGCGTACTGACAATCAAGCCCTAAGAAAATACCGAAACATATTTTAATTCTCACTGGTACATTTATGGAAACATCAATCGGGGGATTAGCTCAAATGGTAGAGCGCTCGCTTAGCATGCGAGAGGTAGTGGGATCGATGCCTGCATCCTCCAAGCATCAGCTTACAGGGGTAGCCTGTAGCATAGTGGCTAAGATAAATGATCAAGACCCCTGAGGTCTAGTGCTTTAAGCACCATCACTGTCAGGCCCCTAACCCCACATTGCTCCCAGGGGGGACTGGCCCCTGGTTATCCCAAACAACTGCAAGTTGCTTTGGAAAAAAGCATCAGCAAAATGACTATCATGAAATATCAGCGATAGATAAGCAAAATCTATTATATTTACAAATGTAACATACTCCAGAATAATCTGTTCCTCAGAGAGCTGCTGTCTTTTTGGCCCTGCTGTTCTGGGACCAAAGCAGAAGTGCTGACATTTGAAAATAAACAGTGCACAAACCATGTGTGTTATAAAGTGCAGCCATTTCACATCACAACCTCTCAAACCAGAGTCAATATGAATATCATATCAAATTCAGCTACAATACAACACACAATTCACCTCTGAGCTCAAGAAAATGATTGACTCTACTCTCTGAGTGATTATGTACTGATATGAAACACTTCAATGTAAGGGAAACTCTCGCATAGAGGAGGAGGAGACGTAATGTGTGGGAGCTAGCGAGAAAAAAGCCTGTCGAAATATTGAAATAAAAAACATCGTTTTACCTTGTATTTCAGTCAATATTCATCCGTTTAAGATGTAACATGCCGTATGTATCAGCCAAAGGTTTCATGGAAAGTTGACTTAGCATCCACTCACACCCTACCAAGTATTTCATGGCTGTTTAAACAGACAGCAACAAGTTCAAGTGACAGCAACAAGTGATTTGTGAAGCTAGTAATGGACTCTGCAGCACAAAAAAATCGCAAAACAACCAGTGCTACCTTGTGTACATATTCAAATTGTTATACTGTCTTCAATTTTAATGGAAGTATAAAAAGTAAATGTATTTGAAAGATATAAAATAACTGCCTGGGCAATAATGTGAGATTCTAATGTTACAATGGATAATACAAGTATTTATATTTTTATTCTTCCCTTCAGAATCCACAGGACAGGTGACTGTGACTCAGACTCCTGCTGGTAAATCTGCTCTCACAGGAGACACTGTCACCCTGAGCTGTAGAACCAGCACTGCTGTGTATGGCAATGACCGTTTAGCCTGGTATCAGCAGAAACCTGGAGAAGCTCCTAAACTCCTGATCTATGATGCAACATCACGTAGCTCAGGGATTCCTGGTCGATTCAGTGGCAGTGGATCTGGGACTGACTTCACTCTGACCATCAGTGGAATCCAGGCTGAAGATGCAGGAGATTACTACTGTCAGAGTGCACATGTGATCAGCAGTAGTGGTGTGTTAACACAGTGATAGAGAGCCGTACAAAAACCTCCCTCAGTCAGACTGCACAGAGACTGCACTGCTGCAGCTGGGACCTACTGCAGGTGCTGAGGGGGGAGGCACTGACCCGGGACACTGAGGGGTTCTGCTCCAGCACACTGAGCTTCAGTGGTTCAGTTATAACTCTCTCACACTCTGTAAACTGACACAGTTTAAGCTGCAACTTAAACACAGCTCCATTGGTTCACTGAACTCCAAAAATAACATTCATTTTTCTGACATTGAATTCAATTGTCAGAATATCCAAGCTTATTAATGACAGCTGAGGGAAATTCAAATGGCAGTGTTAAAACTTTCTTAAAATTCTTAACTGCCCAGAGGAATGAGTCTCAGTTAATGAAAAGTATTTTATAATAAATCTATTGACTGTAAAGCAGTTGTACATAACATGTCCTAATCATAGTTGCAGTGTTCACCAGGCAGGGCAATCCAGGGTACTCTCCCCCATCAAACGTCACACAAGCTGCCATTACATACACTGACCACAGGAGGGACACAGAGCCCATTTGTTGCTCGTGATTCACGTACATGATATCAGAGGAAGCCCGAAGCTGCAGAGACACGCAATCTGAAATATACTGTGATACTGTGTAATACATGTACTGTGTGATACATGTAAAAACATTGAATGATATTTAATGATATCATGTAATATTGTGGTTGCAGTAATGCCTGCTTTAGCTCTCTGCAGCAAATTGGCTGAATTTGACAGAAAACCTAGCAGGTGTATATTTATTTATTTATTTATTTATTTATTTATTTATTTTTAGTTTCTAAATTTTAGTTATCTTACAGAAAAACATATTTTGGAATGCAAGAGCATGGTGACCCCCTTTTGTTGTTTGTACAAGTGGCACATGAAATGTGCAACCAAATATCGTGTAAACGACAGGACACATAGAACTGAAGAATCACACCTTTCATCTGGCCCTTCACCTTAACACATGTATAACAGTAGAACAGAAGCAGTAGTGTTAGCAGGGAGAACAGCCGAGCTATCGCTGAGCTAAGAGAGGAGGCTGCCACTCTGAGGCAGGACAACCAGGCCCTGAGAGCCCAGCTGGCTGCTGTAAAAGAGCACATGCAACACAGGGAGAGATCTTTCATCAAGGAGATACAGCACCTATGAGGGCAGCTTCAGGAGCTCATATGTACTTCATGTGCCACTGGAAACACACACACTGACACACAAACCATTCCCCTCAAAACAACACACCTTCCAATGACACAAACTACACTCTGTGCACAGCCCCCTGCCAAACTACTGGTCCAGAGAGACACAACCACTCCTTCTGACACAACACAATCAACAGAGTCCAACAGCCCCCCCAGCACACAGGCTGACCCCCTCTCTCTCAGACTCGCACCCTTCCCCAAACACACACCCCTCTCTGCATTACAACCCCCAACAGAAAACAACAAACACCACCAGAAGCTGAAAAGGTCCTTCTCATGGACTCAATGGGAAGTTTTTTGAACCCAAAAAGCTATTCCCAGTCCAAAAAGTAAAGGCTATGTGCTGCAGTAACACAGCACGGGCCCTGGAGCTTCTCAAACAGGACACACTGGGGAGCACTCACTGGAACCGATGACCTGCATCGCCTGTGCCACAACACCGCCAGCGCAGAGAGGAGGGGAGCCGAGAGAGCCTCCCAGGAGTCTCCTGATAGCCGGGTGATCATCTCCACCCTGCTGCCCCGCACCGACATCTCCCCCCATGTGATCAGAGACATCAATGTGGAGATGGCCAGAGGACGTGCTGCACCTGGCTCACCACCCCACCATCAGCCCATGGCACCTCTACGATGGGCAGCATTTACACCATGAGGGTGTGAAGCTCTTTGCCAAAAGTCTAAAAGACGTAGCATTGGGCTGTAACCCACTCAGCCCCCCCGCACCATCAATCGAGCCCGAGTCAGGGTGCAGCCCCCCTGTGCCACGGGTCACCGTCCTTAAAGTCCACACCAGCCTCACAGCACTGCCCAGCCCCCCAGGGCCCCTCCAGCACCCATCCACCTGCAGAGCTCCAGCCCTGTACCTCCCAGAGCACACCCCCAGCAGAATAAACCCAGCTACACTGCAGTCATACTGCATGATCATTAAACAGCCTTACAGTCCTAAACAGAGTGTGGACTTATTTTTGCCATGAGATGTCTTAAGACTCTTCACTTATTCCACACTCAGGTAATGGTGCCTCTCACTCACTGCTGATGGTTTATATCAGTGCAGCTTAACTCAGCTCATCAAGACTTTCCCCTGATCCAGTCCTTTTACTCAGGACACAGAGCTGCTCTGCTCCCATCCCTTTCAAAGCTACTGTGTCAGTAATAGAACCAGGTGCTTCTGATAATCTTTGGTGAGCACTGGGTTCTGTATGTCCATCTTCATCACAGTTCACATGTTACTGGTTAAATGTTTTCATGTGGAGTGCAGTGACCTGTGTTTCTCACAAAGAGGAGAGTTAATCAAATATCAAACTGACACGAGCTGATGTTAGCCAGAAGGTTTTAGGTAACATGACTAAAAGCCAAGATAGATAAAGAGAGTAAAAGTATGAAGAAGAAGATTCTAAAGATTGAGACACATATGCTTAAAACGTCCCCTATTGGATGTTGTTCTGCTATCTTACTAATTAATAATCAGAATTGGCATATGCAAATTATCATAGAACATAATTGCATAAGTTAAGGGCAATTTTTATGTGCAATATATACCCTGGACATGACAGTGAAATCCCAAAAATCTTTTCCTTGCTGTCCTGGTGCTGCAGTTGAACTCTCTCTCTGTCACAGCCCACAGTCTCCAGTCCACAGCACTGCTGGGCTATAAGTGCCTGCTGTACCCAGGAAGACCATTTGCATTGAGAAGACACTTTGCATTGGCAGCACATGCTTCAGTGCTCTGGGAGTGTTTATAGTCCTGTGAGTTTAACACTTGATGACTGAGAGCTGTCCTTCATGGCAACAGAACCCACAGCAACAATGACTTTTATCACCATCTTCATCTGGGCACTTGCTTTCTGCATTCAGGGTAAGGGTTGGGAACATTCAAAAACACATATTATAATTGACAATTGAAAAGCTTTATAAAATCAACACAAATATGTTTTCTGTGATATCAACAGATACTCTGATGGTTTTATATCCATTAAATAATATGTCATATGTTGCTAACTACAGAATTTTTGAGGTGGTTTTTCTTCTCCTTAGAGTCTACAGGACAGGTGACTGTGACTCAGACTCCTGCTGGTAAATCTGCTCTCATTGGAGACACTGTCACCCTGAGCTGTAGAACCAGCACTGCTGTTTATGTCAATGGTGGTAAGCACTGCCTAGCCTGGTTCCAGCAGCAACCTGGAGAAGCTCCTAAACTCCTGATCTATGCTGCAACATCACGTTACTCAGGGATTCCTGATCGATTCAGTGGCAGTGGATCTGGGACTGACTTCACTCTGACCATCAGTGGAGTCCAGGCTGAAGATACAGGAGACTACTACTGTCAGAGTTTCCATTTGATCAGCGGTAGTTGGGTGTTCACACAGTGATAGAGAGCCGTACAAAAACCTCCCTCAGTCAGACTGCACAGAGATTGCGCTGCTGCAGCTGGGACCTACTGCAGGTGCTGAGGGGGGAGGCACTGGCCCGGGACACTGAGGGGTTCTGCTCCAGCACACTGAGCTTCAGTGGTTCAGTTATAAATTAGAAATGCTCTCACTCCTAATACAATATTTGAGCATTTTCATGTCTGTACATCCAAAAGTAACAAAGCCCAGTGGATGAATAATTATGGTTATATGAAACATCTTTTTTTTAAAAATTAATGAATTTTTCCAAGTCAAACACAGTGCAGAAAACTAGCAACTGGATTACATGCATGAAGCAGTTTTCTGTATTCACTCTCAATAAAAGCTTGAACATGAACTTAACACAATTACTCCCAATCACAATTAATACCATCATATCAAATGTGATTTTTTTTCCGCAGGTTTCCATGAAAGTAAACCTGTTTTACATTTTCAATGACAGAAAGTATGGACATGAATTAAGGAATAATTTAGAAACATAGCTTAAATCTGTCGGAGAGACTGAACTAGTCAGGATCTGTAGTGTTGAACTGGATTGGACAGCGGTGCTGTTTCCATCAACAGCTTCACACCTGAGCTGACTCTTCCTCACCCTTACAGCTGTCACTGTATTATCCTCAACAATACTACGGTCACTTGGGTGCCACCTCAGTCCCTTGTGTTGAATGCAGTGTGAAAGTGAGGCACTATCAGCCCCTCCATTGGACTGACGTGTGTTCTACAGAGGTGTTTCATAATCATTATTATGGTGTCTCTGTGGTTCTTCTCAAATAGAGACCATCAGAGACTGCACTGCTGCAGCTGGGACCTACTGCAGGTGCTGAGGGGGGAGGCACTGACCCGGGACACTGAGGGGTTCTGCTCCAGCACACTGAGCTTCAGTGATTCAGTTATAACTTAGAAATGCTCTCACAAGTAATACAATATTTGAGCATTATCATGTCTGTAAATCCAACAGTATCCAAGTCCAGTGGATGAATAATTATGGTTATATGAAACACATTTTTTTAAAAATTAGTCAAACACAGTACAGAAAACTAGCAACTGGATTACATTCATGAAGCAGTTTTCTGCATTCACTCTCCATAAAAGTAAATCTGAACTTAACACAATTACTCCCAATCACAATTAATACCATCATATCAAATGTGATTTTTTTGGGTATGTTTCCATAAGAGTAAACTTCTTTTACATTTTCAATGACAGAAGGTATGGACATGAATTAAGGAATAATTTAGAAACATAGCTTAAATCTGTCGGTGAGACTGATCTTGTCAGGATCTGTAGTGTTGAACTGGATTGGACAGCGGTGCTATTTCCATCAACAGCTTCACACCTGAGCTGACTCTTCCTCACCCTTACAGCTGTTACTGTATTATCCTCAACAATACTACGGTCACTTGGGTGCCACCTCAGTCCCTTGTGTTGAATACAGTGTGAAAGTGAGGCACTATCGGCCTCTCCATTGGACTGATGTGTGTTCTACAGAGGTGTTTCATAATCATTATTATGGTGTCTCTGTGGTTCTTCTCAAATAGAGACCATATAACCCCTCTTATATCACAGTAGGATGGCTCCCCCTTGTGTTGTGGAAAATCATCAAGTTTAAGTACAGTACAAAATCATTGCTGTTCTGACTAGTTATTTATCAGGATGTTGCCCAGACTAATACTATTAAATACATATTGGTTTGTCTGAATCATACAACAGAAGATTGTAATCTTAACATCAAATGGCCCTCATTTGATGAGGTCAGCACAAACAGTCTTTAAACAGATAACCATATGGAATAACACATATCCTTTGCTCATGGTAATCTGCAACTATTCACATCATATGCATGATTTCATAGTGAGCGCTGTAGCGTGGGCGCTCTCTTACTGCGTAACCAAATGCATTTATTTGGAGCTGGTGCTGATCAGGACATCCTAAGACAGAGGAGAGAGACTCATGTGTGCTGGCAGGTAGAGGCATCCTTGATTCCATGGTGATGGCCAGGAGCCACGTGAGCACAGAGCCTTGGTAGACTCTCAGCCTCTGTCCCCACATCATCTCCTCCAGCAGAGGCATAAGCAGAGGAACTGTTGTGTGGAGACAATTCAACAGACTCAGCAAGAGCCTGAGAACGAGGTGAACAGTCAGAGGCTGGCTGCTCATTAAGTGGAGCCAAGCAGACTGGGTGAACTAGAGCTCTAACTCAGAGCTAGACCTACATAAATCAGACTCAAGGTAAATGTTAGCAGTGTAAGGTGAGAAGTGTCTGAGAGTCTTTCTACTCTGACTGCTAAAACTCTTGGAGAAATTAACAGTTTGTCAATCTTACATGGTCTACTCATTTGAACAGCATGTCCATATATTTAAAGTTAAATGTACATAAAAGCAGTACATTATAATTTTCATTCATAACATCTTGATCTGCTCTGATCTATGTGCATAATCACTGGGTATGAAATACAGACACTGATATAACTCCCTTCACCCAGCTCTGTCATGGATAATAGTTAGAACAGTGTGCTTCAATAAATCAGAGAATATTATTTTCAGACAGAAAACATATCAATGATACCATCCTCTAATCAACTCGGTCTCGCTGGATGTCTCCATCATCAGCAGAGAGGCCTGGTCAAACCTTATCTTCTTTGCACATGGGAGCAGTTTATAGCTGACGTCTCTACTGTGACTGATACCTCCACCATGTAACTGATTCCTCTGTTGTTACTAAGTGTCATCTCTGTTGCAGTGGTGAATGTTACTTTAAATGTTGTTTTAAAGACAGACTGATGTCTCCACTTCCTGAATGCTGACTGGGAGAAAATACTCCCATGCTACTGTAGGAAGGATGGACTGTCAATGTGACTGAACTGAGCCTGTAATCCTACCTTTGTGCTTCTTTTTCATAGACTTAGTCGTTCCAGGTGCACTCTTCACTGGCGCAAGTCCAGGACTCCTTTCAGTGTCAGGCTGAGATGCATCGGCTACCAGAGAGACTGAGACTCAGAGACAAACAGGTAACAGAAAAGATTACAGAAATTACACATAAAGTACACATTACATAAATTACCAAGTTAGCATGTGGTTTAGCCATTGGGACACACCAAACTGTTTCCTTGTTACGTCCCCGAGGCGTCTAGGGGTATAGGGAAGGGGAATGCAACATAAAAGGAGGTGGTGTAATGGGAGGCCGGGACAGAAAAACCACGCAATAAACAAAAAAGTCAAGTGTGAACAACGGGGTGTGCACTTTATTGTCAAGGTGTACTGTACTGGGGGTATTTACAAAGGAGGGGGCAATAAACACCATGTACAATTATTTACAACAAATACACAACAGCACAAACACAAATCAAACACACAAAAGGGGGGAAGAGGGCTATGGGCGGCACCAAAGAAAAGAAACACAAATAACCAGATTGCCTGTCTTATCTATTCTAAGGTGAATACCCAGCTAGCTAACTAAAAAGACGTGAAAGATGCACAAACAGTATACACACGACCAAGGGCGTAACATACCTCTTTCGTCACTATCCATGTTAGTTAGTTTGTTTTTTTTTTGCATACAGTATGGCTTCAGTGCACTCTATCCTACAATGCCTCAGTTCTGCCAAAATCCATATTCTGGATTCCATAATTCCATATTGTATCTGTTTCAGCCATATGTTAAATATTACATTTTCTGTGATATTAAATATCATATTTTTACTACTAAGAGGGATTTCCTCACCTGTTTCACTCTTCTTCCTGTTTGACCCTGTACTCTGCCTCCTGGGATCTGCAGGGAGGGGGCGGGTTCTGTAACAGGGATGGGTGGCTGACTCCTTTCATTGGCTGGTCTTAAACTCCTGCTCTTATTTACCCTCTCTGTCTTCTTCCCTTTGTCTTGTCAGCTGATTCCAGTCCGCCACCTCATCAGCACCTCATGAAAGAAAGTCCTCCTCAGGGAGAGGCGGATGGTCAGATAGATGAGAATTACAGTGAACGCCAGAATCCAAAGCTCCAAGGTCATTCTGCTGGGATTGAGGGACATTCTGCAGAGACGTGCATCTCGTGAGAGCACCGTTCACAACCAGCCACAACTTGATATTTTAAGCTTGCTTGATTCAAGTTTGCTTCAAGACAGGAGAAAACACAAATTCACTACAGAAAAACCATCACCCATTGGAGGAGTTGAACCCATGATCCACAGATGAAGGGTCTCAGGCATTACTGACTGAGCTAGCCAGGCAAATCTTTGCTGGGTCTGTTTTTTTTTTACAGGATGACTGCACCTGGGTCTTTGGCCATCACACAACATTTTTACCTTCCTGGATCCCAATTTTTGGGATGATGCCTTGAAATGTTTGTCATGCTTGACCCAAACAGCACTTGCAAAAACCATCGTCTGAAACAAATACAAAAGGGCAGATTTAAAAAAGCCCACTACCCACTCTATCACTCTATAAAAAAAATCAAATATTAATAATTTAAAAAAAGAATTATTCTCTGATTCACTCTATTTCATGTGAGGGAAAGATGGCAAATCCTCCACTATGTGCTAGACAAACAGCTTTCCTTGTCAAGTTCTGGCTTTGTAGTAACTGTATTTTAGCCATGCTGTGGACACTGCCAACAAAAGCAATGTTCAGGAGTTTTGACTGGCAGGGCTTCTCAAAGAGGTTGGAGGTTCAACGATCTGGAATGACGCTGCAGACCAGTTTTCCATCTGATCTTTTCTCAGTCACGAAGGCAACACTGTCATCTTTGAGCAAAAAGCAGCCGTCCCTCCACTTTACTGACACTGGCTGCAGTGGCCTTTGCTTCTGTTTCATATTTTTTGTGCACACTCCTTCTCTGCCATACGCTTTGCCACTTAGACCAAAGGGTTGTGGCTGTCTTCAAAAGCTTCTTGACGGTCTGAATATGGTTCTCAAAGGGGAAAGCAGATACGTCATTCAACGGACAATGAAAATGTGCAACATCTTCATGGAGGTGTTTTACAGCACGCACATTGTAGACAGTGAATTTGTCTCCATAGACCTCGGTGCTGTTGACCCCGAAATGCTTAAGGATCCCAGCTGCATATGGCAGAAATTGGTTTCTCAAATCACGATCTGCAGTGAGAAGGATCGACATTCCAACTGTTAGCCAGAGGAAGTGGCGGTACAATTCTGGGTCCACAATCCCATGGAGCACCACTGGTGAAGTGTATAGCAGAAACTGTCCGGGATAAACTGCTTTCCATCTGTCCATGTGATCTGGGCCTCCTTGCTACCTCACTGGGCATTGCATTCCTCAATCCAAGGAGTCCATTGGACAGTTCAGCTGTCTGTCTAGGAGGGAGCCTGTGAGGGTTGGAGATCTGACACAAGTAACACAAGGATGCGCCTCACTACTCCAAGGCAGACAAGGTGCGTATAATCAGGGGAAATGAGCTGACTCATGGGATGCCTGCTCTGATCAGTGGTGGCTCCCCATGCTGATGTTTCACTCTGTAGTCCATCTGGCTGAACTTTTCATCTGTCCTTCATGGGAATGTATCCTTGCTGTTGAACACTACTTTTCCCAACCATTCACCTTCCTCTTCACACCTTTCACAGCTGTAGTATCCAGTGTGGTGGATGATGTTTTTTAAGAGCATCACATATAGAGTCTTTTAAATGCGCCTGTATGACTCCTCCATTGTGCTTTTCCTCCAGCCTCCTAATATCTACCACTAAGTCTTGGACATCGTCTTCCAGTGGTTCTGCTTTTGTCATGCCACCGAAAAGACCGACGACCAAAGGCTCAAATCTATCAGTCTTTGCCAACATGGGCCAGAACTGAGCACCACTAGAGTTGAATAATGATACACCATCGATATTAATACAGACAGGAATGTGTTCTGTAGAGGCTGGGCACTGCAGGAGTGTGCTGCGTATGCCAGTTTCTAAGCCATCATAAATGTATTCGCTGTTACATCTTGCCTGGCGTTCAGGTACTTGTGGAGTGGAGAGAAGTGTCTGTGAGTCCTTGGGTAGTTCATCATGTCTGTGTTTGTGAAGAATTTGGAGCACGTTATTGAGTGATTTGTGTACCTGATTGTCGGTCACTGCCTAATCTGCCAAGTCACTGTTTAGGTCTAATCTATTTTCATGATCATGTTTAAATTTTACTCAATAATGATGTAGGAATGAATTATTTGATCTTTATTTCATAATGATACATTTTATTTCCAAATGGCTTTTTCAACAATCTGTTTAATTAAAATTAAACCTTTATTTCATAATGTCACTTTTATCACAATTACTTGTGAAGTGAAATTAATTCAGTATAGAAATACTAGCACATTAAGGCAAAACAAGTTTGAACCAACATTGACCATTCTCATATATGATATGACACACTGACTTGAGTTACCCTGCAGAACTGGCTTGTTAACAAGCTATATTAAGGTAAAACATTAAAACTCCTGTAATTTCTTTGCCTATCTGTTAGATTCAAACAGAACTGATCAATTAACTTGAAGTAATGACAAAGAGACACTGCATTTGAGGAAAAACTTTAGGTACTGTATCTACTTACAAGTCTGAAGGATGTAACTCCAAGAAAATAGTGGAACACAATATTGTCCTCTACTCTTCTAAGTGACTGGTACATTTTGGTATGATATAGTTTCAATCAATGAAAAGTCCAAATGACATATTAATTTATAGCTGTTTGTATTTACGAACATTCCTATTGTGACATCATAGAAGCTGAAATACTGAAAATTCTAAACCACTTGAACTTACTACTGTTGCTAGGAAACAGAATGATGTGAATTCTGTCCAATTCTCTGTTGTAAATTAAAAAGAATAAAAACAGTAAGAGTTTACAGTGCTGAACAAGCAAGACTTTTATAAGAGCACCAACAACAGTCTAATTTACTCTATGATGATGAAGCACATTCCAGCACAGTGGTCTTTATGATGGGGCAAAATGAGGCCAAATGAGAACATGAAAACGAAAATGAGGAAGAACATTTCTATTGTGAAATCATAGAGGCTGAAATACTGAAAATTCCGAACTATTTGAACATATTACTGCTGCTGGTAAACAGAATGATGTGAATTCTGTCCAATTCTATGTTGTAAATTTAAAAGAGTAAAATGTTTTAATTAACGGTAAGAGTTTACAGTGCTGAACAAGCAAGTGTTTTATATGAGCACCAACAAGTCAAGTCTAAAAGAAGTCTCAAAAACAAATCTAACTTACTCTATGATGCAAATTTTGAAAAACTTTGATGTGTTATTTAGGCTGTTTTAAAATAAAAGTGTTCATGTGGGCTATTTAGAAAAATATAATACACATGAATAAAAATGTAAAAGTCTATAGAGGAAGGGGCTTTGAATACATGACATCATTTTATGATGAAATATTACTTAACTCATATCTTATAACTTGCATTTTTAAAAACCAACAAAAGTTGATAAAGTGACATCAGATTTTATGGGACTTAATTTCTCTGTGTAGTTCTCATAGATGATAACCTCATACATCTGAAAATGTAATACTGATGCAAAAATGCATGAATGATCATATTCTTGAATCAAACTTTTAGGCTAAAATTCTTGGGAAACAAACCAATGTAGTTCAAAAACCCATGAAACTAATTCATGGGTTTCATTTAATGTTATAAATGTGGTGGCACAGTGGCAGGTGAGGCCACTGAGCTGAGCCAGGTGGTGAGTGGAAGTAAAACACAACAGAAAGTGGGCAAAGACCTTTTTTTGTTTATTTATTTATTTTTTCTGGGGGGGGGGGCTACAAAACAAGAACATACTCAAAAACAAGCTTTAACAAAAAAAAAAAAAAAAACACAGCAAAGCCAATCAAACAGCCACACATAACAAACAGCTCATGAATGTCCTCATTCAGCCTCATAAGAATGTGTTTAAATAGATGGCCTAATTGAAGGCAAGTGTTTGTACAGCTGAGTTGATTAGAAAGTCACTCTCAGTTGAGGCTGCCTGTTAGTGAGGCCTCTGCTGCTGCAGCTCCAGTTAACTCTCCAGGCTGAGGGAGGGAACCAGGAGACTGACAGCAGTACAGTGGGAGGAGCTGAGGAGCTTGCTCCTCCCCTCCACCTCCTGGCACCACAATGCAGAGACACTTCCACACTTGTTCCATACCCCTCAGGTGATACCCTGTCCTTGCTGACTATGATGGAGAGAGCAGCAAAAGCCTCCTTCACAGCAGTGGAAAAACAGCAATGGCTGCAGTAGTCAGCCATGTCTGGTCCTTCAGTGTAATGGGAAACAATCAGAGTATGGATTATGTGTGAGTGCAGCAGTGATAGGACATAAATAACTCACACCATGAAAATTAGGCAAAATCCAAGGTTTCAAAGTGTTAACATCTAATTGGGCAATTTCACTGCCTCAAAGGTTTACACTGCACTGTTTAACAGGGGTACATGTGAGAAAAAGAATATGATGGCAAAATGTGAATGATGTTGTTGTGGATTGTGATCCTGCTGTCCAGACACTGTTACACCAGTGTTAAACTGCTCTGTCTGTGTCACAGCCCATAAGCCCTAGTCTGCCTCCACAGCACTGCTGGGCTACAAGTGCCTGCTGTACCCAGGAAGACCATTTGCATCGAGAAGACACTTTGCATTGGCAGCACATGCTTCAGTGCTCTGGGAGTGTTTATAGTCCTGTGAGTTTCACACTTGATGACTGAGAGCTGTCCTTCATGGCAACAGAACCCACAGCAACAATGACTTTTATAACCATCTTCATCTGGGCACTCGCTTTCTGCATTCAGGGTGAGAGAAATACTTTGTCAAATTCAAATGATTCTCTAACTACAGAAAATATCAAACATTAATGTTGCAATTTATTGTCGAATAAATGTCGATTCAAATGTCTATAAATGTACATTGTGTTGAGTAATGCTGTATACCCAGTAAATCTCTCTCTCTGCAGGGTCTTGGGGGCAGGTGGTTCTGACTCAGTCTCCAGCCCAGTCAGTCCAGACGGGTCAGTCAGTCTCTATTGACTGTAAGGTCAGTACTGCAGTTTACCATTATACTGGTGCTCAGTACTATCTCTCCTGGTACCAGCAGAAATCTGGAGAAGCTCCCAAACTCCTGATCAAACTCACATCAGAGAGAGTATCTGGAGTGCCCTCTAGATTCAGTGGCAGTGGGAGAGGAAATGGCCTCGACTTCACTCTGACCATCAGTGGAGTCCAGGCTGAAGATGCAGGAGATTACTACTGTCAGAGTTACCACTACATCAGCAGTAGCTGGGTGTTCACACTGTGATAGAGAGCCGTACAAAAACCTCCCTCAGTCAGACTGCACAGAGACTGCACTGCTGCAGCTGGGACCTACTGCAGGTGCTGAGGGGGGAGGCACTGACCCGGGACACTGAGGGGTTCTGCTCCAGCACACTGAGCTTCAGTGGTTCAACAAACTCTTATACATCTACTAAAAATCTAATACACAAATACACTAAGACTGGATTTAAGATCAGGATATCCAAGCTTTGAGAGGGAATGACAGTTAGGCCCTCTGCATATCTGAAAGCCTCTATCCTGTAATAACTGAGTGGAGAACACACTTTGGCATTTGAGGCAGTCCTTACTGAGTCCTACAGCCCCACAGAGAATTACATAACTGCCCATAGTGCTGATCAGAGATGGAGGCTCTCTCTTCATTCAGTGGGAGATTGACAGAACACTGAAGTTTGAAAATGCAGATTACTCTTAGACACATTTATGTAATTCGAGGGTAAATTACTCTCTTACATTAATACACCCTTATGGGGCGTGTGGGTGAGAGGGTGAATTACTCTCTTACATTAATACACCCTTATGGAGAGTGTGGGTGAGAGGGTGAATTACTCTCTTACATTAATACACCCTTATGGGGCATGTGGGTGAGAGGGTAAATTACTCTCTTACATTAATACACCCTTATGGGGCGTGTGGGTGAGAGGGTAAATTACTCTCTTACATTAATACACCCTTATGGGGCGTGTGGGTGAGAGGGTAAATTACTCTCTTACATTAATACACCCTTATGGGGCGTGTGAGTGAGAGGGTGAATTACTCTCTTACATTAATACACCCTTATGGGGCGTGTGGGTGAGAGGGTAAATTACTCTCTTACATTAATACACCCTTATGGGGCGTGTGAGTGAGAGGGTGAATTTCTCTCTTACATTAATACACCCTTATGGGGCGTGTGGGTGAGAGGGTGAATTACTCTCTTACATTAATACACCCTTATGGGGAGTGTGGGTGAGAGGGTGAATTACTCTCTTACATTAATACACCCTTATGGGACGTGTGGGTGAGAGGGTAAATTACTCTCTTACATTAATACACCCTTATGGGGCGTGTGGGTGAGAGGGTAAATTACTCTCTTACATTAATACACCCTTATGGGGCGTGTGGGTGAGAGGGTAAATTACTCTCTTACATTAATACACCCTTATGGGGCGTGTGGGTGAGAGGGTGAATTACTCTCTTACATTAATACACCCTTATGGGGCGTGATGGTGAGAGGGTAAATTACTCTCTTTCATTAATACACCCTTATGGGGCATGTGGGTGAGAGGGTAAATTACTCTCTTACATTAATACACCCTTATGGGGCATGTGCGTGAGAGGGTGAATTACTCTCTTACATGAATACACCCTTATGGGGCGTGATGGTGAGAGGGTAAATTACTCTCTTTCATTAATACACCCTTATGGGGCATGTGGGTGAGAGGGTAAATTACTCTCTAACATTAATACACCCTTATGGGGTATGTGAGTGAGAGGGTGAATTCCTCTCTTACATTAATACACCCTTATGGGGCGTGTGGGTGAGAGGGTAAACTACTCTATTACATTAATACACCCTTATGGGGCATATGGGTGAGAGGGTGAATTACTCTCTTACATTAATACACCCTTATGGGGCGTGTGGGTGAGAGGGTAAATAACTCTCTTACATTAATACACCCTTATGGGGCGTGTGGGTGAGAGGGTAAATTACTCTCTTTCATAAATACACCCAAATAGGGTGTGTGGGTGAGAGGGTAAATTACTCTCTTACATTAATACACCCTTATGGGTCGTGTGAGTGAGAGGGTAAATTACTCTCTTACATTAATACACCCTTATGGGGCGTGTGAGTGAGAGGGTAAATTACTCTCTTACATTAATACACCCTTATGGGGCGTGTGGGTGAGAGGGTAAATTACTCTCTTACATTAATACACCCTTATGGGGCGTGTGGGTGAGAGGGTAAATTACTCTCTTACATTAATACACCCTTATGGGGTATGTGAGTGAGAGGGTGAATTCCTCTCTTACATTAATACACCCTTATGGGGCATGTGGGTGAGAGGGTGAATTACTCTCTTACATTAATACACCCTTATGGGGTGTGTGGGTGAGAGGGTAAATTACTCTCTTACATTTATACACCATAAATATGCCAGAGGTCTGCACTGGCACGGAAACAACTGGCTCAGAGTCATAACCTAAATTCTACAGCAATGCATTTCAACACATATATTACATTACATTACATTACATTATAGGCATTTGGCAGACGCTCTTATCCAGAGCGACTTACAACACAAAGTGCATTTCTTTGGGAACAAGATTATTAAAGTGCTAGGGAAGGGTACAAGTTCAAGTGCCAGTAGGGTTAGAAGGGCTGAACCCTATGGATGACCTGTTGAGGGAAAAAGAAAACATATATAACAGTCGAACAGATGCAGCAGTGTTAGCACAAACATTCAGCTTTCTGTCTGTGTGAAAACAGCAGAGAGAGTCTCAGCCCTCTATAGACACAGTGCTGTTCACACCTCAGAGCTCCTCTAACTGTGTGTGACAGGATTTGTATAGAGGAAGGGGCTTTGCATACCTGTCCTGCCTCTCTGCTTCACACACTTTAAGACCCCAGTACTGATCACTGACTGTCCAGCCCTTTCACACACACACTGACACAGGCAGCACAATGATGATGTCACTCTCTCTACTGCTGGCAGTGCTGGGACTCCTTATTCAGGGTGAGAGACACTGATCACACTTTAATTCATATTTCACACATACAGTGTTTTATTATTATTATGTTATTGTACTAATAAATACTGCCACAGTTTTGTAGCTCGTTTACAAGATTATTCCTGATTTGTTGACAAAGATAATGCAGTATTTTTGTTTATTAAGGTCCATTCCCATGTTTTGTTTTGTTTTTCAGGATCAATGGCAGAAATAGTTCTGACTCAGTCTGCAGCCCAGTCTGTTCAGCTGGGAGACACTGTCTCTATCAGCTGCACAGCCAGTCAGAGTGTTAGCACCAACCTCCACTGGTACCTGCAGAAACCTGGTCAGGCTCCTAAACTTCTCAATTATTTTGCCACAACTCGCCAGTCTGGGATTCCTGATCGTTTCAGTGGCAGTGGATCTGGGACTCAGTTTACACTGAAAATCAGTGGAGTCCAGGCTGAAGATGCAGGAGATTACTACTGTCAGCAGAGCTATAGCGGGTTAACACAGTGATACAGCCCTGTACAAAAACCTCCCTCAGTCAGACTGCACAGAGACTGCACTGCTGCAGCTGGGACCGACTGCAGGTGCTGAGGGGGGAGGCACTGACCCAGGATACTGCTGTACTGCCAGCAGGGCTCTAGGGGGCAATAGAGAGCTGCACACCTCTCTGAGCTGAAGAGGAGCTTCTCTGTGTCACACACAGAACCAACATCAGAGCTGCTACTGCTGAACATTAAAACTCCTGCAATTTCTATTGCTTATCTGTTAGATTTAAGCACAGAACTGATCAATTCATTTTTAAGTAATGACAGAGTCACGGTATTTGAGGAAAAGCTTGAGGTATCTACTTACAAGTCTGAAGGATGAAACTCTCCAAGAAAATAGTGAAACACAATATTGTCCTCTACTGTTCTAAGTGACTGGTACATTTTGGTATGATATATTTGCAATCGATGAGAAGTCCAAATGACATATAAGTTGATAGTTGTTTGCATTTTCAGAACATTCCTATTGTGACATCATAGAGGCTGAAATACTGAAAATTCTAAATCACTTCAACATATTACTGTTGCTGGGAAACAGAATGATCTGAATTCTGTCCAATTCTATGTTGTAAATCTAAAAGAATAAAATGTTTTAAATAACAGTATGAGTTCACAGTGCTGAATAAGCAAGAGTTTTATAAGAGACAATACCTTCAGGAGTCTTACTTACTCTATGATTTTAAAGCACATTCTGGCACAGTGGTGTTCATGGTATTTATGATGGTACAGTATTGTATGATTTAATTTCTTGGCCATATGAGGATGTGTCATTTAGGCTGCTTAAAAAAAGTCATATTTATATATATATATATATATATATATATATATATATATATATATATATATATACACACACACACCCTCATGATGTATGTATATATATATATATATATATATATATAGTCATCATGAGGGTGTGAAGCTCTTTGCCAAAAGTCTAAAAGACGCAGCATTGGGCTGTAACCCACTCAGCCCCCCCGCACCATCAATCCAGCCCGAGTCTGGGGGTGCAGCCCCCTGTGCCACGGGTCACCGTCTCCCAAAGTCCACACCAGCCTCACAGCACTGCCCAGCCCCAGGGCCCCTCCAGCACCCATCCACCTGCAGAGCTCCAGCCCTGTACCTCCCAGAGCACACCCCCAGCAGAATAAACCCAGCTACACTGCAATCATACTGCATGATCATTAAACAGCCTTACAGCCCTAAACAGAGTGTGGACTTATTTTTGCCATGAGATGTCTTAAGACTCTTCACTTATTCCACACTCAGGTAATGGTGCCTCTCACTCACTGCTGATGGTTTATATCAGTGCAGCTTAACTCAGCTCATCAAGACTTTCCCCTGATCCAGTCCTTTTACTCAGGACACAGAGCTGCTCTGCTCCCATCCCTTTCAAAGCTACTGTGTCAGTAATAAAACCAGGTGCTTCTGATAATCTTTGGTGAGCACTGGGTTCTGTATGTCCATCTTCATCACAGTTCATATGTTGCTGGTTAAATGTTTTCATGTGGAGTGCAGTGACCTGTGTTTCTCACAAAGAGTAGAGTTAATCACAGATCAAACTGGTATGAGCTGATATTAGCCAGAAGGTTTGAGCTAACATCACAAAAAGCCAAGATAGAAAAAGAGAGTGAAAGTATGAAGAAGAAGATTCTAAAGGTTGAGACACATATGCTTAAAACGTCCCCTATTGGATGTTGTTCTGCTGTCTTACTAATTAATATTCAGAATTGGCATATGCAAATTATCATAGAACATAATTGCATAAGTTAAAGTGCATTTTTATGTGCAATATATACCCTGGACATGACAGTGAAATCCCAAAAAGTCCTGGTGCTGCTGTTGAACTCTCTGTCACAGCCCACAGTCTCCAGTCCACAGCACTGCTGGGCTACAAGTGCCTGCTGTACCCAGGAAGACCATTTGCATAGAGAAGACACTTTGCATTGGCAGCACATGCTTCAGTGCTCTGGGAGTGTTTATAGTCCTGTGAGTTTAACACTTGATGACTGAGAGCTGTCCTTCATGGCAACAGAACCCACAGCAACAATGACTTTTATCACCATCTTCATCTGGGCACTCGCTTTCTGCATTCAGGGTAAGATTCATAGAACATATTCAAATTGCTATGCTGACATAACTTTTAATGGAACTGAAGTACAAAACTTGTACTAGATAACTGCACAATGATGTGACCTTCTCATGTGCCTATGGATTATAGAGAGAAGTATTTTTTATTCTACTCTTCAGAATGCACAGGACAGGTGACTGTGACTCAGTCTCCTGCTGGTAAATCTGCTCTCATAGAAGACACTGTCACCCTGAGCTGTAGAACCAGCCCTGCAGTGTACACCAGTGATGGTT
Source organism: Albula goreensis (assembly GCA_022829145.1). NCBI lineage: Eukaryota > Metazoa > Chordata > Actinopteri > Albuliformes > Albulidae > Albula > Albula goreensis. The sequence continues at coordinate 37,313,606 of CM040747.1, forward strand.
ATATCTATAGTGGTCATCATCACCTAGCCTGGTATCAGCAGAAACCTGGAGAAGCTCCTAAACTCCTGATCTACCATGCAACATCACGTAAATCAGGGATTCCTGATCGATTCAGTGGCAGTGGATCTGGGACTGACTTCACTCTGACCATCAGTGGAGTCCAGGCTGAAGATTCAGGAGATTACTACACTCAGAGTGAACACTACATTCGTAGTAGCTATGTGTTCACACAGTGATAGAGAGCCGTACAAAAACCTCACTCAGTCAGACTGCACTGCTGCAGCTGGGACCTACTGCAGGTGCTGAGGGGGGAGGCACTGACCCCGGACACTGAGGGGTTCTGGTCCAGCACACTGAGCTTCAGAGGTTCAAAACTAACTCTCTTACACTCTTTAAACAGATACAGTGAAGCTACATTCCCCCTCTTTTGTCCCAATGTGTAATAACCAGTTATATGTGAGCCTAGTGGATCACCTAACTCCAGAGAGCATGTGATGTCAGCTGCTGCTTCTTTTCACTCTGCAGTCCATCAGTTGTGCTCACACAGATACTGAGTCAGAGGAGGACTCTTCATTTTTTAGTAAACTGTGGGTATATGGTTGGCCAGCAGGAGGTGCTGAAACATCTAATCTTAACCTTATTTGATTCAGCATTTGAATGTTGTTTTTTTAACATTTTGCAATCAGACTTGAATGAACAAAATAAATTGGGTTAATCTTATTGGTGCTGTTATATGAAGTGATGTGTTAAATGATTATTTATTAATTCCAGAAGTTTCAGCAGCAGCAGAAGGACAGTAGAATGCGCCTGTGCCTCAGTGGCAGTTCGGAGCAGGTAAAAAGGGTGTTGGAGGGAAGGTATTTGGGGGGGAGCTCAGGGTGGGGATAGCTGTCTTCCTCCAGGTTTACAATATTTTTGATAGTTATTTATGTGCAGGAATAATTTTCCTCACCATTGGTACATAGTAAATGTAGTTTATTGGATTTTCTTGTTTTTTTGGGGGGGGCAAACCCTCATCTGAAAAAAAAATAGGTTAGAACAACAATTCACTTCTTTTTTATTTTGTTTGTTTTTGTTAAATGTGGTTACTCTGCATTTCATGAGAAGCTGTCCTGATCATTTTGCATCCTCCCCTGAACAGGACTGAGATGAGGGAGGATACCCATCTGCTAGCACAGCACCCCTTTGGTTTCATATGAATTAGCATGCTATAGTGACTAAGCATTGCTGTGCTGTGTAAATTAGCATGCTATAGTGACTTATCGTTGCTGTGCTGTGTGAATTAGCATGCTATCGTGACTTTGCATTTCTGTTGTTACGGACAGACCATTTGTGTTTAAAATCAAGATGTTACCCCTTTAAGAGTGCCAGGAAGCTTGGATCGGTCCCCCTAAATGAGATTATTATAATGAATATTATTATTATCGTTATTTGTGTGTGTTAGAATTAGTGGCTTGCTTGTGGTGCAATGATGGAAATGTCCGTTGACGATGTTATTTGAGGTGACAGTGGTTTGACTCTTGACCTGGTGATGCGTTCAGACGAAGCTATTTCCGGTGGGGTTTTGGGCGCCAACGGGGCTGCTGCTGGTAGACGCTACTCCCCTATCCCCTGTTGGTCAACCACTTTGTATCTACCGTTTATTCTGAAGTTTAGGATTTGTCTTAATTTCGCCCTTCAGTCGGGCAGTTAAGCCAAGCATTGACGCCGAACGAATAAACCGCTGCCGAAAATCCGTGGACCTTTTCGAAAAACCAAATGAATGAGCATGAAAGCAGGTTAGTCAGCGAACCCCAATCCGAAGACTGGGCGGCGAAGGAGGACTGGCCGTGGCATGCGAGGAGCTACAGCGGTTCCCTCCAGCTTTGGGGTAACGTTGAGGCTTTTCTTGTGACTGTACGTACAAGCAAGCCGAAAGTGTTTGGCTGCGCGGCACCCTAGGAGTATTTCTATCAGAGATAAATTAAGTTCTCTCATAGACAACGTTGTCGGAATTGGTTTGATCCGAGAGCTATCTTAGGTTTGCAGTATCTGCCCACGGAGTCTGTGACACCGTGCTGTGTGAATTAGAATGCTATCGTGACTTAGCATTGCTGTGCTGTGTGAATTAGCATGCTACAGTGACTTAGCATTGCTGTGCTGTGTGAATTAGAATGCTATCGTGACTTCGCATTGCTGTGCTGTGTGAATTAGCATGCTACAGTGACTTAGCATTGCTGTGCTGTATGAATTATAATGCTATAGTGACTTAGCATTGCTGTGCTGTGTAAATTAGCATGCTATAGTGACTTATCGTTGCTGTGCTGTGTGAATTAGAATGCTATCGTGACTTTGCATTGCTGTGCTGTGAATTAGATGCAGACCATTTGTGTTTAAAATCAGAATGTTACCCCTTTAAAGTGCCAGGAAGCTTGGATCGGTCCCCCTAAATGATATTATTATTAATATTATTATTATCGTTATTTGTGTGTGTTAGAATAAGTGGCTTGCTTGTGGTACAATGATGGAAATGTCCGTTGACGATGTTATTTGAGGTGACAGTGGTTTGACTCTTGACCTGGTGATGCGTTCAGGCGAAGCTATTTCCGGTGGGGTTTTGGGCGCCAACGGGGCTGCTGCTGGTAGACGCTACTCCCCTATCCCCTGTTGGTCAACCACTTTGTATCTACCGTTTATTCTGAAGTTTAGGATTTGTCTTCGTAACGCTTCAGTCGGCAGTTAAGCCAAGCATTGACGCCGAACGAATAAACCGCTGCCGAAAATCCGTGGACCTTTTTAGAAAAACCAAATGAATGAGCATGAAAGCAGGTTAGTCAGCGAACCCCAATCCGAAGACTGGGCGGCGAAGGAGGACTGGCCGTGGCATGCGAGGAGCTACAGCGGTTCCCTCCAGCTTTGGGGTAACGTTGAGGCTTTTCTTGTGACTGTACGTACAAGCAAGCCGAAGTGTTTGGCTGCGCGGCACCCTAGAGTATTTCTATCAGAGATAAATTAAGTTCTCTCATAGACAACGTTGTCGGAATTGGTTTGATCTGAGAGCTATCTTAGGTTTGCAGTATCTGCCCACGGAGTCTGTGACACCGTGCTGTGTGAATTAGAATGCTATCGTGACTTCGCATTGCTGTGCTGTGTGAATTAGCATGCTACAGTGACTTAGCATTGCTGTGCTGTGTGAATTAGAATGCTATCGTGACTTCGCATTGCTGTGCTGTGTGAATTAGCATGCTACAGTGACTTAGCATTGCTGTGCTGTGTGAATTATAATGCTATCGTGACTTAGAATTGCTGTGCTGTGTGAATTAGCATGCTATAGTGACTTCGCATTGCTGTGCTGTGTGAATTAGAATGCTATCGTGAATTTGCATTGCTGTGCTGTGTGAATTAGCATGCTGTAGTGACCATTTATGTATAAAATCAGAATGTTACCCCTTTAATGCCAGGAAGCTCGTATCGGTCCCCCTAAATGATATTATTATTATTATTATTATTATCGATATTTGCGTGTGTTAGAATTAGAGGCTTGCTTGTGGTGCAATGATGGAAATATCAGTTGACGATGTTATTTGAGGTGACAGTGGTTTGACTCTTGACCTGGTGATGCGTTCAGACGAAGCTATTTCCGGTGGGGTTTTGGGCGCCAACGGGGCTGCTGCTGGTAGACGCCGCTCCCCTATCCCCTGTTGGTCAACCACTTTGCATTTACCGTTTATTCTGAAGTTTAGGATTTATCTTCGTAACGCTTCAGTCGGCAGTTAAGCCAAGCATTGACGCCGAACGAATAAACCGCTGCCGAAAATCTGTGGACCTTTTAGAAAAACCAAATGAATGAGCATTGAAGCAGGTTAGTCAGCAAACCCCAATCCAACTTTGCTAATCTGAAGACGGGCTGTTCGGCACTGGGGGGCGAAGGAGGACTGGCCGTGGCATGCGAGGAGCTACAGCGGTTCCCTCCAGCTTTGGGGTAACGTTGACTCTTTTCTTGTGACTGTACGAACAAGCAAACCGAAAGTGTTTAGCTGCGCGGCACCCAAGGAATATTTCTTTCAGCGATACATTACATCTCTTATAGACAACGTTGCCGTAATTGGTATGATCTGAGAGCTATCTTAGGCTTGCAATATCTCTGCCCAGGGAGGCCGTGACACTGTGCTGTGTGAATTAGCATGTTATAGTGACTTAGCATTGCTGTACTGTGTGAATAACATGCTATAGTGACTTCGCATTGCTGTGCTGTGTGAATGGCATGCTATAGTGACTTAGCATTGCTGTGCTGATTTAAAGTGCATCATAACTATCAGCTCTGCTGGTGTGGGAATGGGAGCACCATTACCTGCTGGGGTGCTCCCTGTACTGCAGTGTGAAATCCAGAGGGGGGCACTGCTGGGTTACTGTGTGTGTGAGCCTGTTCTCTCCAGTGTTCATGGGTGGTTAAACATAGAAACATTGCATTAGCTGTACTCACAGTGTCCTGGTAGACAGAAAGGTTACTGGTGACGGCATTGTGGGAAGTTTCCCCTGCCTCTGCCCTGCACAGACAGCACTTTCCACTGCAGTCATCCCAGCTGTCCAATAACAGGCTCATATAAACACTGAGAGACCTGGCATTAACCTGAGCAGCTGAGTCACATCACTCTCTGTGTCCCAATGGAAGTGCTCTCTGTCTGAGCTCTCACACAGAACACTTAGTAGTGTTACAATCACACTCATATTCACACTCCATGATAAACACACATTTCATAAGACTGTTCTTGTTCCATGGTGGCCATTCATTTCTTCCACCTCTTTATTAGTAAAGTATTAAGAACATTTTCTTATTTTATTAGAAATTATTTGTTATACCAATACTTCTCTCACTAAATATCCTTTCAGACCCTGAAAAGTAAGTTTCCTGTGATTTTCCAATGTAACCATGAACATTATGACAAACATTATGAAAGGAATTACAGTTTGGAGATATTCAAAAGGAAAATTTTCAACAGGTGGTCTGATATAAGTTGTAATTTTTATACTTTTATTGAACTCAAAGTATTTCTGTAGAAGATGGTTCTTTACAGAACATGAGTGAACGGCAGCATTCTCCACTCCAGAGTAGATCACAAGAGCTGCTGTAACAATCACTGACCCCTAGAGGGCAAAAGAGAACCATTGCTTTCACTCAGGAAATCTCGGCAACATTGCTACATGCCATAGATTTGAGTGGAAACACTCTTTGAATGGTAGCAGGAGCATCATTGAGATATACAGTGCCCCCCACAAATATTGGCACCCCTGGTAAAGCATAGCTGGCAGTAAAAAAGAATTCTTTATTGTTCATTCTTCTGAGCTTTCATTCAAAATCTTCACAAAAATCTCACCTTTATTTGCAGTAAAATGATTGAAAGAAAACATGAAATATTATAATTAAATATTTTTCTCTAAAACCTGTGTGCCACAATTATTGGCACCCCTTCAGTTCATACTTTGTACAGCCTCCCTTTGCCAAGATAACTGCTCTGACACTTCACCTATAATGCTTAATGAGACTGGAGAACACATGGCAAGGGGTCTGAGACCATTCCTCTGTACAGAATCTCTCCATACCCTTCAGATTCTGAGGTCCACCCTTGTGGAGTCTCCTCTTCAGCTCATCCCACAGGTTTTCCATGGGGTTTAGGTCAGGGGACTGGGATGGTCATGGCAAAACCTTGATTCTGTGGTCAATTAACCATTTTTATGTTGATTTTAAGGTGTGCTTTTGGATCCAACCATGGCCCAGTTTAAACTTCCTAGCAAAGGCAGTCGGGTTTTGATCTAATATCTACTGGTACTGGATGGAGTCCATGATACCATGTTCCTGAACAAGTTGTCCAGGGCCTTTGGAAGAAAAACAGCCGCACAACGTCACATATCCACCACCATACTTCACCATGGGAATGAGATACTTTTCTGCATGTCTATTTTTCTGTCTACTCCAAACCCACCTCTGGTGTTTGTTGCCAAAATACTCTTTTTGGTGTCATCTGACCATAGAACATGGTCCCACTGAAAGTTCCAGTGATGTTCTGTAGTTTCTTGAGTTTGTTGTTGATGGCAGCAGAGGCTTTTCTCTGGCAACCCTCCCAAACAACCTCTGCTTATTTAGGTGGAGTCTGATTGTAGTTTGGGAGACTTTCTGACCCCAAGACCAAACTAATGTCTGCAACTCCCCAACTGAGATCCTTGGAGATTCTTTCACCATCCAAACCATCCTCCTCACTGTATGTGGGCTCCATATAGACATATGTCCTCTTCCAGGATGATTCTCATCATGTCCAGTTACTTTAAATGTCTTAATTATTGCCTTGATAGTGGAAATGGGCATTGTGAATGTACCAAGGGCGGAGGACTCACCAGAACAAGGATTTCCAGGATGGGGTGCAGATGGGGAAATGTGTTTACAGGTGTTCAGTGAAAAAACAATGGCAGTGCAGAAATATATATTTACAATGAATAAAAAGAGAACAAAACACTTTACAAAAACAGAAAACACAAACTAAGTTGCGGTGTTTGTGTTGTGCCTGTGGTAATGCGAATTTCATCGCGGCACTAGTCTGTTACAGGCATTTTCAACTGTTTAACTACTTTCTGAAAGCCATTTCCTGGTCTGTGCTGCTCAACAACAACTGCACATCATTGCTCTATTCTCTGGTCTGCCTCATATTTATGGATGACTAGGGGAATTTGGCCTGTGTGTCACCTCATATTTATACCCCAGTCATGGCTGACCATTTAAGTGTTCCTAATCCCTCAGGTGAACTTTAAAACATAAAATATAAATGGGAATATACTTTAGTTAGCATTTTACACAAAATAATTTCTGTAGGTGCCAATAATTGTGGCACGCATATTTTAGAGAAAAATATTTATATCATTTTAAGATTTAGTTTTTCTTTTCAATCATTTTACTTTTTTTGGGAATACTAGAAGAGAATATATTTTTGTGAATACTTTGAAGTAAAAGATAGAACACAGGAGAAAGTTAGGAAGAACAACAACTGTGTATGTGCATAAGCATGTGTATACATATACTGCTATCCTGCCGGTCGCTATTGTTGCCATCAACATGTTTCATCATGTCTCATTCTATGACCACACTGAACAAAGTTGAGAAATTGAAAATGCATATATCAATACTAGACACCATAAAGATTATGTGTACCAAAACTCTTTGTCCTACCTTTATGTTAACATACTTCACCAACCTTTTGTTTCGGAGCTTTGATTCTGCCATCTTGTCATGGTGAAACCAAGAAGTAAACAGCTCTGGTCATGTGACAATTTACACTGAACATGTGACACTGCACATATTTCATTGACACCCTTCATTTTTTCAATATTTGCTTGAAATACATTGATACATCATTCTGTAACATTTTTAGAGCCTTATAACTGAAAAAGTTTTTTTACGTTCACTATTGTGGCTGGTCGAATAAAATTGGCTAACGAACCTACAGTCAAGAAACTGTTTATGTGTTGCTTGACAACATGTGTAAACTTAATTCTAATGGAACTATTTTTGTCAGTGGAGCTGAATAAACAACAAAAAAAACATAATTTGTTGTCTCAGATTATTGTTACTTGATAAACAGACTGTTAAAAGCATTCATTAGTACAAAATTCACAGACAACAATTGAGCATTAAATGAGTTTATTGATAAGGGATATTGTAGAGAATGTACTTGGGCTTGGAGTCTGAGGGGGAGGAATAGTTCTATCCTCGAGGTGAGGGAAACCCCCATCCCCCTTTTGGCTGAAAGAAATTGGGAGAACAGTTAGGATTAGGTACGTATCGTGAAGAAAGAAGGAGAAGATGAGGTGGAGATGGGGGAGGAGGAGGTCTTGCTGTTATAATATCACACTCAAGGTCTTGCTGTTATACTGAATATCAGCATGGCTGTGACAATGTTTGGCACTCGGGCTGCAGCCTTGTACCTACGACCGAGGTGTGATATTACTTAATTATTCTTGTAAATTTAGACCATAGAATTGGACGGAATTCCAACAATTCTGTTTCCCAGCAACAGAAGTATGTTCAAGCTGTTTAGAATTTTTGATATTTCAGCCTCTGTGATGTCACAATATGAATTTTCTTAAAACACAAACAACTATCAATTAATATGTCATTTGGATTTGTCATGGATTGCAACTATTCATACCAAAATGTAGCAGTCACTTAGAACAGTAGAAGACAATATCGTGTTCCACTATTTTTTTGGACAGTTACATCCTTCAGACTTGTAAGTAGATACCTCAAGCTTTTCCTGAAATGCAGTGTCTCTTTGTCATTACTATGAATTCAGTGTAAGATGTGAATTATACTTTTTTCTAAATAGCCCAAATGAAATTAAAAAAAAACTTCAACATATCCAATTATTCACCCTCAGTCGAGTTATAGCTGCTATCAAATGCTTGTTTAGTCTTTTTATCCTCAGCTCTCCAAAGTCATTCTGTAATACCTTTCTGATTCCTGTAAATAAATTCTTGTGAAGCATACATTTGTCATTTTCCATTCTGCCTTATCAATGTAAGTTATTAATTTAAAAATTTGTATTTTGTGAAAATACTAAAATTCAAACTAATTATAGATATCTGGATGCATCTTGAAGAAAACATGTTTTTCATTAACACAATTGTCAGTTTTCTATGTGAATCTCTTTTTTTCCTATCAGCACTGGAAAAAATGACAAGTGAAATGACAGCTTGTTGAAACATCTCTAAGTAAAACCACTGATCTACGATCAGTTTCGTCTTTTGATTCTGATTTTGATTTAGTGATGTTCAGCAGATGCCCTAAAGCATAGAAACTTCTGTTTATAAAGCTGGATGTTTATTGGAGCAATCTGGGTCACATGCCTTACTTAAGGGTACAACAGCAGTGCCTACCTGAGAATCAAACCCTGTATCACTAAGTTTGACCTGCTGCAACATAACCATTACACTACACTACTGACATATGTTTGTCAGATTAAATAACATGTTTAATTGATGCATTTGAGGGTTGCAAATGAGACACAAGACTATGAAATATATACTGAGCTGTACCATTTGCAGGCAGCATGGTGGCTCAGTGGTTAGCACTGTGGCCTCACAGTTTCAGTGGGCAGGCACAATGGGCAGCAGTCCCTGTGTTGAGCTTGCATGTGTTTTCCTGGGTTTTGGAAGTGCTCATCTGTCCAGGGTGTCTCCCTGCTCCTTGCCCAATTCATGCTGGGATAGGCTACATCACCAGCCCCAATTTTTCTGGTTAGTTTTTTGGGGGTTAGCTTAAATTACAGATTGAAGAACAAATGCCTTTAATTCCTAGGTTTTCCAGTTCTGTTCAGGTGCACATTGATTTGACAGTGGTGGTAAAAAGGGGTCTGTGGTCTGACAGTGAATGCACTAATGTCGGAGGGGTCCATATCAGTGATGGCATAGTCGACTACACTAGCCCTAAGAGCTGAGCAGTAAGTGAAGCTCCCTAAAGAGTCCCCTCTGATCCTGCCATTAAGCATGTACAGGCCTAAGGCTCCACAGAGACGCACTAACTCCCTACTGTTTTTGTTCACAGCACAGTCAGGGCTGTTTCTCTGTGGTACAGTTGGTGTTTGGTTCAGGGGGTTGTGTGTGATATTCATGTCTTACATCAAAAAAATTACATACACACACCTTTAACATTTATAAGAATTTTATTGTAATAAAATAAAACATGATTACACAATAGTTCTTCAAATGAACCTGCTAAAAAGCCATATTGTTATATACAGGATTGAACTTGTAGTGAGGTAAACTGGAGACATCTGAAACTGTGTCTCTCTCCTACCTCTACTCCTACCTAGTGTATCTATGTACAAATCTGTGTGTGTTTCCACAGGCATATACGTTTAAAAATATATGAAATACTGTTTGTGTGTGAGCTATGAAACAGAATTTGGTTGAGTGTATATTTACATCAGTGTGTGTGGATCTTATGTGTGCATGTGTACATTTGTGTTTGTGAGTGAACATACATTTTTTGGTATGTGTGTGTCTATGTATGTATTAGATGAGTGTGTGTAAGAGAGTGTAAGTGTGTGTGTTTATGTGTGGGTGGAAGTGTCAACTGCAAACAGTCTTTCTAGTCAGTTCTAGTGTGAGTGTGTTGATACATCTGAGACTAATAGTGTATGGAGTGTGTATGTGTGTGTTTGTGTTTGTGTAGCAGTATAGGTGTGAGTATGTGTGCATTTGGGTTACAGCATGTTTTTATGGGTGAGTGTGTGAGCTTGATTGGATATGTGTAACAGGGAGAATGTATAAGTGTGTGTGTCGTCTAGAATGGGCCGACCAGGGCCCCGCCTATATTCCAAAACAAAAACGGCTCTGCCGTAAAAGCACTTTGGTGCAAGATGTTTATTTACAGTGCACAAAGTCCACAAAAATCCAAACCAGACAAAATGCACAATTGACAAAATAAGTGAAATATATACAGCAAAAAATAAGGAATACAAAAACAACAAACCACAATAAATCACAAACTACCACAGCTACTCTGTCAAAATTACAAAATACCTCCTCTGTCCTATTGTGAGACACTACTCCAGTTGGCACAGGGACACTGAGGCATTAGTATCCCACACTCCAAACCCAGCACAGAGGGGGTGTGTGTGTGTGTGTGTGTGTGTGAGAGAGAGTGAGAGACTCTACTCCAGTTGGCACAGGGACACTGAGGTGTTAGATCCATACACTGCAAACCCAGCACAGAGGTGTGTGTGTGTGTTACTCTACTCCAGTTGGCACAGGGACACTGAGGTGTTACATACATACACTCTAAACCCAGCACAGAGGGGTGTGTGTTCAGTGAAGTTGGTGTGGAATCTGTGCAGGAGGGTCAGTGTGTCACAGTCAGAGACGCTGTAGAAGGACAGAGTGCCGGCCAGACGGTCCACACACACTCCTACTCTGTACACACACACACTCCTTCACCATCATCATCATCACACACTCCTACTCTGCGGTAGGGGGAGGGTGGAGCAGGTATGTCTGTTTGATTCTTATTGTGACAGACAGAGTAACTGTGTTTATAGCAGTCCAGACTCCAGGAGTTTTTATTCCATCCAAACACACAGTCAGCACCCTGTCCTTTTCTGCTGATTCCTTTATATGTCACTGCTGTATAAACCTCTCCCCACTCAGATACACTCCACTCAGCCTCCCAGTAACAGCGTCCAGACAGACTCTCTCTGCACAAAACCTGGGGCCTCCACTCAAATCTCTCTGGATGATCAGGATATGGCTGCTCTCTCTCTGTGTTTGTCACCTTCCTGTTCCCCTCAGACAGAGACAGGTTTCTGTGTGGATGGAAGTGTCATCTGCAAGCAGTCTTTTTTTTTTTTTTTTTACTGTGTTTGCAGTTGTATCAGTGTGTTTGTGTGTAGCAGTTCCGGTGTGAGTGTATTGATACATCGGAGACTGTGAGTGTGTGTATTTTACAGAACATGGAGTGTGTGTGTATTTGTGTGTGTGTAGCAGTACAGGTGTGAGTATGTGTGAAATTGGGTTACAGCATGTTTTTATGGGTGAGTGTGTGAGCTGGAGTGGATATGTGTCACAGGGAGAGTATACATTGTGTGTGTGTGTGTGTGTGTGTGTGTGACTCTACTCCAGTTGGCACAGGGACACTGAGGTCTTATACCCATACACTCCAAACCCAGCACAGAGGGGTGTGTGTTCAGTGAAGTTAGTGTGGAATCTGTGCAGGAGGGTCAGTGAGTCTGAGACACTGTAGAAGGACAGAGTGCCGGCCAAACGGTCCACACACACTCCTACTCTGTACACACACACTCCTACTCTGCGGTAGGGGGAAGGGGGGTCAGGTATGTCTGTTTTATTCTTATTGTGCCTGACAGAGTAACTGCGTTTAGAGCAGAACAGCCTCCAGGAGTTTTTGTTCCCTCCAAACCCACAGTCATCATCCTCTCCTTTCCTGCTGATTCCTTTATATGTCACTGCTATATAAACCCTTCCCCTCTCAGACTCACTCCACTCAGCCTCCCAGTAACAGCAGCGTCCAGACAGACTCTCCCTGCACAAAACCTGGGGCCAGTAATCAAATCTCTCTGGATGATCAGGATATGACTGCTGCTCTCTACCTGTGTTTTTCACCTTCCTGTTCCCCTCAGACAGAGACAGGAATCTGTTCGCTGTGTTTGGATCCAGTGTGAGCTGACAGCCATCTGCAGACCAGAGACATTAATGAGATTAATTATCATTATTAATATTCATCTCATTATGTGTGACTGAGTGTGTGTGAGAGAAAGGGAGAAACAGGATTGTGTGTGTATGTGTGTGCACCTCTGTGTGAGTGTGTTCAGGTGTGTGTTTGGAGATTGTGGGGTTGTTTGTGTGTGTGTTTATGTGTATGTGTCTAAATCTGGGTGAATGTTTGTAAACACCATCTGCAAACAAACAGTAACTGAAGTCAATGACCATGAGAAACACACACACACACACACACACACACACACACACACACACACTTACATAGTGCTGTATGTATGGACAGACTTATGTCTGAGTGTGAAAGAGAGAATGGTGAAGAGAGGGACTGAAAAAAAAGAGTTGAAAACAGATGTGAAAGAGAGAGAGAGGGAGGAGAGGAAATGGAGAGAGTGAGTGTTCAGTGCTGACAGACTCACATTTCCTGGGTCCTGGTTTGTTCCTGATCTCTCCTCCATGGTCCACACTGTAGGAACAGCAGAACAGACAGTGACTGAGTGGAAACTCTCTGTACTTACAGCTGTGTGTCTATGAGGTGCAGTTTGGAAACTCTCTGTACTTACAGCAGTGTGTCTATGAGGTGCAGTGTGGAAACTCTCTGTACTTACAGCAGTGTGTCTATGAGGTGCAGTGTGGAAACTCTCTGTACTTACAGCAGTGTGTCTATGAGGTGCAGTGTGGAAACTCTCTGTACTTACAGCAGTGTGTCTATGAGGTGCAGTGTGGAAACTCTGTACTTACAGCAGTGTGTCTATGAGGTGCAGTGTGGAAACTCTGCACTTACAGCAGTGTGTCTATGAGGTGCAGTGTGGAAACTCTCTGTACTTACAGCAGTGTAAGTGTGTCCAGTTTAGCAGCAGAGAGCGCTCTCACTCCTGAGTCTCCTAGATGATTGTAGCTCAGATCCAGCTCTCTCAGGTGTGACGGGTTTGAACGCAGAGCTGAAGCCAGAGAATCACAACCTCTCTCTGTGACTCGACAGCCTGACAGCCTGCAGAGAGAAGGAGACCAGCTCTGGACAAACACACCTTACAGAATCCGAATATAAAATGACAGGGCTGTGGAATTAGTAGTATACATCGTATCATCATAATTTTCATGAGTGGGACTGACTCATTTACTTCTTTGTTTTCTGTAAGTGAAGGTATGCAAGTAAAATTGTAATACTGGATGAATAATTTTCAAAATGAATACTTCAGTATTTTATTTCCTTATGAACAATGAAATTGCTATTGGAAAAACACACATTTTAACATCACTGATTGACTGTGCAAAGTGAACAGAAAGCTTTAGCCTGAGTCATGATTAATGTTTGTGGGATATTTAGTCACATTTGAGCCCTTCATCAAAGAGGCAGTTTGTGTTTGTTACTCACCCCAGTTTCTGCAGTTTACAGAGTGGGTCCTCCAGTCCAGCAGAGAGCGCTCTCACTCCTGAATCCTGCAGCTCGTTGTCTCTGAGCCCAGATCTCTCAGCTCTGAGTGGGGGAGAACACAGGACTGAGGCCAGATCATCACAGCAGCCCTCTGTGAGATTACAGCAACCCAGCCTGTGGAGAGACACACACACACACACACACACACACACACACACACACACACACACACACACACACACACACACACTATAAATATACACTAACCCAGCCCATGGAGAGAACACACACACACTATAAATACACACCAACCCAGCCTGTGGAGAGAACACACACACTATAAATATACACCAACCCAGCCTGTGGAGAGAACACACACACTATAAATATACACCAACCCAGCCTGTGGAGAGAACACACACACACACACTATAAATATACACCATCCCAGCCTGTGGAGAAAACACATACACACTCTGTGTGTTCTAAGTCATCTACATGCAGTCAGATTTGCTTTCACACACATTTTTATCATTTTTTTATCATTGTGAATAATGAAGCCTTTGTATTTATAACTGGGTTTCTGTGTTGTTTATCACTTAAACATTGACTGTAGCCACTCTATTCATAGAACAAAGCCTTCAAAACTGGTTAGATCCAATTCCTGTTGGTTTGCAATTAATATTGTAATTTTAATATATTTTTGAAATTAAAGGTTAAGGCCTAAGTCATTTTATGAGATTGATTACTTTTAATTGGTGCCTTGTGCTGGGACTGTTAAGATGAACATCTTGTGTTATCTGTTTGTTCTTGCACTGCATACACTTCACCTGCATTTAACTGGAGCTTTTGTGAGGAACAGCATTATCCTTATATTTTCTGCTTCCCATGTGCTGAATAGCACATTTACTCTACATTTTGTGGTGCCCTCATGTGTGAGGATAGATTTTGGTATATTTAATGCTTTGTGATAATATCATTTGTCTGTATTTAATGTTTTTTTTAAGAAAGAAAAATGCTATTCAATTTTGGAAAAAAAGGCAGAAAGTGGGGCCCCTGGAGAAGAAGGAGGGAGTGAGGCTCCTGACAAAACAGATAATGGGGCCCCTATCCAAGCAGCTTCAAACTTAAATCAGTGCACTTCCTACACTGACTACTAGATGGTGCACATGTTCTCAAACGCCACTGTCTACTGCAGTTGAATCCAGGAACAGCAAGCAAAGCTCGCACTGTGGTTGTGAATTCCCCTTGGTAACACATTGACAATTCCACACAAACTTGAAGAAAAGCATTGTTAATCATTATTGGTATTATGAATCACCCTTAATCATTCAAATCACCATAAGAGACAGCTTTAATTGATTATGAACAATTACATTTTACATTACATTACTGTCATTTAGCTGATGCTTTTATCCAAAGCGACTTACAGTTGATTAGACTAACCAAGGGCCAATCTCCCCTGGGAGCAATGTAGGGTTAAGGGCCCAACAGCAATGGTGTTCTTGCTGTGGCTGGACTGGGACTTGAATCACCAACCTCAGGGGTCCCAGTCATGTACTTTAGCCACTAGGCTATAGGCTGCCCCTATTAATCAACAATCATTATTATTATCTCTGAATCATGAAAATAATTGTCCATTTGGTTATTTTACTGGCATACCAACATCTTCAGTACCTCTGAAATTTAATGGCATTATTAAATTGCCCTTAACCTAATTTGAACTGAATAATACATAGTCATGCTCTGTCTTGGCTCTCTCAAGGCAGGCCAGCCTTGCCCTCCTTTGCAAATGAGTAACTAGGGAGTGAGATTGTAAACCTGAGAGCTCAAAACAAACATCCTCCAAGACCTACAAACCTTTAGCAAAAAAGATCTGCAGTATCTAGCTCTGCAGATAGATCTCTGCTCCTACAGAGAGGATTTGTCCATCTTAAAAGTAGACGCTCTGCACAAACTGTGTACCTCTCACTAGGGATGGGTGTCATTGATACCTTACTGATACTAGTGAACAGTTTGAGACAATATTGACACCATCATCAATACTTTTTATAATTTAGAGGGGAAAAAAGCTCTTCAGAACAGAACTGCCATTGATTTTATTGCCTATACTAACGGGATATGTAAAAAAAAAAATCAGCACCAACTTTTCCACACTGTAATTTTTATCCAAGAAATAACATCCATCATAACAATCTGCGTGCCAATGACTATTAGTTTTCTGAAAATTTAAGGTTATATCTGACGTGCTCACCGTCACCCTGACCTAATCAACTACATGCCAGAGGAGGAAAATGCCTTCAGCTCGTTTGTTCACCCTGAAGTGCATTCATTATGACACAGAAACAGTCGAAAGTCTGGCCTCATTTTACAAAAACACACAACATCACAAAAGAATGCAACCACAAAACATAAACACAGGAAAGACTGGAAATACAATAAACTAAACAAAACGTCTTCCACAGCATGGAGTGGACATGATGCATGAGAACTGCATCATGGTCAATTGCAAAAAAAATTATATTTGTTGCTACAGTTTGTCTAAATACAGGGTAGAGTCAAGACAGGTATAGAAGAGAGTCAAATTTTCAAATCTCTCTTCTAACACAACCTCCACCCTGTATTCATACTCATGTTGTTTTGTCCTCAAGAGATAAACAATCAATGCATAAGATTAAAAGGGAATCCCAGACCATTTGGGACACCCTGCGTATCGTGCCACAAATGAAAAAACTGAGGTTGACCAGGAGGTCCAGAGCAAGTGCCAAGTCACTCCCTCAGAACCTTAGAGCCCAAAAAACACATTAAGAAAACTTTTGGCCAAAATTTTAGCTCTTTTTCTCAATCCAATGACAGCAAAAATTTGAGAGAAGATAATTCAGGTAGACCCACAGGTACAGACACAGATGGGGAAGGAAGCTCAGAATAGTTTGACAGTAGCTGCACTGCTTAGAAAGGAACATAAGTTCCCATATGCTCATCAGGAAAAGGAAACCTGCAAACAGAGTACCTCTCCTCCTCCATCACTCTCTTCTCTCTTTGTTTAGCACCACCTAACCAAAGGGGGCTGCATGAGTCATTTTTACTCAGCTTGGTTTGCCTGTAACAGCAGCAACCATTTCTCTCCAACCATGAGTTGATTAAGCCATTTAATCAGACATATTAATGGTAATTTAGTCAGTTACTGTGGACTGTTAAACCTAGCCCAGAGGTCGGCAACCCACGGCTCGTGAGCTCTTTGGCCCCTCTGCTGCGGCACCCGCCAGCTTGGGGAAAAAAGAAGTACAAAAGAATTTTTAAAAATGTAATCAGCTATTTTTATATGTATTTACTATATACTCTGACTAATTAAATTGAGTAATAATAAAACTAAAATTTTATTTAGCAAAAATTAATATGTCCACTAAAATATGCGTCACACCCTGCGACCACCGCCAAAACCTCTCATCCTCCCGCGCGCTCTTCCTGCAGGTGGCTTATCTTCAATTCCAGACCCCCAGTAAGCTAACCATGGATCAACCCAAAAAAATAAAAGTCTTGGAGGAAATTTGAGTGTTTAAATGTGAATATTTGTAGCGAGCAATCACCACAATACAAACCGCATTTGGGGAAAGATTCGGTGAATTCATAAAGGAAACACACTCACCTTCCCCGTGACGCCGCTGGACATCGACCCATCAAATCTTGCAACTGAACTTGCCGACATAGCTGGTAAAGACTTATGGATGGCCAAATTCAAAAGAATGACCGCTGATCTGGAGGATGAAGCCCGACAGTGGGCTATTCTCGCTCAGGAGCACAAATGGAGTGAGACTGAAAGTCTCCCCAAAGCCGACAGACTTTTATTTGAAATGTGGAATGCCATTCCCAACACGTATGTGAACATGAAAAAGTATGCTTTTGGAGTCCTGTCCATCTTTGGATCCACAAATTTATGTGAGCAGGTTTTCTCTAACATGAACTCCAAGTCCAAACACCGCTCTCTCCTCACTAATGACAGACTGCAGTCCTGCATGAAGATCAAATTCACTTCTTACAGCCCCGATAAGGAGAAGCTCTGCATGTTCAGAAACAGAAATCACACTAAAAAGGTGAGGACAGTGTCATTTTATATTATCATTTTTCTATATTTTTTGTCTGTTTTCGACACTGAGCTAGTTTTAATTTATGCCCATGCAGGCTGAACGGTTGATCGCTGCCCGCGACGTGATGAAAAACAGAAGGGGAAGACGGTGAACCGACAATGGCACACTGAAATGGACTTAAGTCATAATTACCTACAAGCTGTTTTCATGTTTATCTTTTTATTTTAAAATTATCTGGCCACTGCTATATGTTTTATTTATTTAAAAGTGCAATATTTTTATTTGATTAATTTTCCACAAGGAGAGAACTCAAATAGCCCTGCAAAATTGTGTTTTATTTTAACGTAGGCCTGCACTAACAGTGTTGTTTTTTTCTTCTCTTCAATCTGTTCGTACACAAAGTTCTTCTATATAGCCTTCTTCTGTAACCATCTTATTTTGGCAATATCATTGTTGTAAAACTATATAAAACTCCACATGCAGCACTATCTTTATTTTAAGAGCCAGGCTCTGCTGATTCTTTATGAGCACTTATTTACTTTACTTAAGCAAGTCCCCCGCTCCCCGCGATGCGGTATAACACAGGTAGCCTACATAGCCAATGCATTTTGTACACAAGTATTATTCTTATTCATGTATTAAGAATATTGCCCACCCCCACACCCCCCCGCGGCTTTTTTTCTCCTGTTTGGTAGGAGGGGCTAAAATGGCTCTTTTGATGTTGAAGGTTGCCGCCCCCAAACCTAGCCCAATCGGGCAACCACATCTACAGGATGATCTTTGCAGGTGCATTGGGCACATCCCTTGAGTGCTGCCCCATTGTTACATTTTTCACAACACCTCCTCATTGTGAGTAGCTGCTCACTGACCCAGTGTCATGTATGTCAGTAATTATCTGGACTTCAGGAAGTACCACTCATGTAAGACTGTTAACATATATCTCCTGGTTAGGATATCACACAAACTAGGATGGACTGTAGAAATGAGATCATTATGTCTTTATTTCCATTTCTTGATACAGTCACCAGGATAAACAGTCTCTGTCAGAACAGCACAAGGGTACCTGGGGGTAACAGCCAGGAATCACCCTTCCACAGCAGCTCCCGTCTGAAGGGACTAAACAGTCCAGTCCAGTCTGGGCCAGACCAGACCTCAAACTGTAGTCAAAAGTTCATCTGATCCATAGGGCACCCCCCTCAGACTTCTCATGACTGGATCACTGACAACTCATACTCTACCTCACTAACACTCCTGACCACTTTAAGCATAAACCTCCCAGGTGCTGCTGTTTTCTTATTTTCCATTATGTTTTATTGATTGAGTTTGTCAGTAGATATGAGTGTACCTTAATAGTCAGTCCTTGACTCTTAGTAGTGTTCTCTTTTGATATGTTATTCATAATTGGTTAAATGTTACACATAACTGCCCAGATGTCTACAGCTGTGTATGAACTGCCCAGATTTGCCAAACTGTCATAACCTGTCAAATGAACTTGAGGACCTGTGGAATGTTGAATGACTTTTGCGCTCTAAAGGAATACTGGCTTAAGCCGCATCCTGAGACCAAAGGGGGGTGTAGGGACAATGGAACTACATTTCCACACACTCCACAGGAAACACCAGTGGTGTTTATAGCACTGCCTCAGCCCGACATCCTGTTGCAGTAAGCCAATTCTGTAACTCCAGAAATATGCAATGGGCAATGAAAGTTATAAAACTAGGAGGAACCCATTGTTCCCTCACTTAATCTCCCAGCTCTTACTCCTATGTTTATCCTCATGTGCAGAACACACAGGAAATCTCAGACACTCTCACACTATAACTACTCTCAGTCCAACGCAGAAAAATATGCTGCCAGACTCAATAAGTTGAAAGTAAATTTATAAAACTACAAACTTGTAAAGAGCATAGTCCACTCATTCAACATTCACCTAAACCAATGGTAAATTGGTGGGACATTTTATAGAGAATGTACATAACATATACATAAGGTTCAGGGTTGGGGTAAGAGGTCATCAGAGAGGGCAGGTCGGGGAACTCTCTGTCCCATCAAACTGTCCTGTAATCATATGAGTGTAATTTTTGAAAATTAATTTAAGTAGAGAAAAATGGTAGCATTCACAAAGATACTCATCAGGGAATGATAGAATAGCTATCTAATCAGGGTCTAATCTCCCTCTCCCCACGTAAAGCTCTGCAAATTATTAGAGCTTCAGTGCTGATGCGAATCACCAAGAAAAGGGCACGCCACGTCCGACAAACTATCTCCTACCTACATGCTGCAGGCTCTGCAGGTGTTCTAACGAGAAACTCCAGGATAGTTTAAGTAAACCTGTTCGCTCACTTGCATGCACGCACACGCACATGCACACACACTCCAGAAATGGAAGGAGCCAAGTCTGCTGCTAGGAGGTGGAGTCCATTTGTCCCTCTCAGGCTGTGTCTGGGTGCATGGCAAGGGACCATAAAAGAAGGGAACAGGGTAAATAACCATAAAATGCATGTTGCTGTCTCGACACTAGTCTATGGATAGAACACACACACATAATCCCACTTTCACACTGAACTCCAACACAAGATAATTCTGGTCAGGAACCACACAGCTGGCAACCCTGAGACCCATGGGGTTTTATCCTGCTTTACTTTGCTGTGATAGAGGAGTAACAAGAGAGGGATGGAACCAATGTGGACAAAGGAAGGAAGGCTGGAAAGAGGAGAAGTTTTATTGAGAGAAGGAGCTGTTTAACATTTCTCTGTATGGAGCCATAATCACTAACTATTTATTAAAGATCACAAAGTACACAGCACTACTCACCCCAGTGTCTGTAGTTTACAGTTTGGACTCTTCAGTCCAGCACAGAGCAGCTTCACTCCTGAATCTCCCAGGTTATTGTAGCTGAGGTCCAGCTCTCTCAGGGGTGAGTTTGATGACTGGAGAGCTGAGGCCACAATTTCACAGGACTCCTCTGTAAGACCACAGCCGCCAAGTCTGAAAGAAAGAGGTGATGTGTTAATATTTAACCGTTAATATTTTAAATGTAGTATTGAGAGTGCTCACTGATAAAAAGTGATATTGAGGATTGTTGAAGATGTCTGTGCTACACTCTCCAACTGCAGCACTTCACGCCTGAGAATAAAATGTCTGACAGTTCTACAGCTGTGGTTCTGACCCAAATAGCTCCTTTTCCTCTATTCAGTTCTGTCAGAATTGGGGCTAATGGCCCAGCTACCTTTTCCACAGTCTTTTTCAGGCTAACTCTGGGCTTTAAGCCTCACTCATGGCCCTACTCATGCCCCTGAGCCAAGTGTGGACAGCAGGGCTAAGGATGGAGTTATCAGATCCTTTTATACTGTATTTCATAACTAAAGCAAATTCCAGCCTTTAGAGTGAATAGTGAGTTATATTGACAGGTTGTGAGAAGTTTGTATTTCCTTCCAATGAGAGTAAAAAAGCAAACATTATCACACAGCTAAAGGTTCACAGGAGTAGTCACAGGAAGGCAAGGGGGTTTTTAGTTCACATCTGATCAGCAGTGCAGCGTGTCTGTTCTGATGGTGATCATTTCTCAATGACCTGTGACCAAACATTTTGATAGTTATTGGTTTAAGGAATTTTACCAAAAAACCCCAACATAGGAACACCAATGTCAAAACAGTGCACATCACTGAGCCATCAGCAGGAAACTAAAATCATTTTTGATGCTTAACTACAAACAATTAAGGTGCTCAGATAAGAAACAAAAATATTTATTCTCTGGTACTTATCTGCCATTCTCTGAAAAAATTAAAGACAAAATTACGGAACCAAAAAGCAATCAATATTCTGGGCTACTACAGTCTGCTTTCTCTGTTTTCAGGCATCAGTGAGTTTCAGAGCTTGTTTATAATCAGGTCTGCATTATAGAACATTCACAGGTGCTTCTGTTCAACTTACTGGCCTGAACTTCAGAGCTGAATGATTATGGTTAAAATTATAATCCCTATTATTTTGCTAAATATTGTGATTCCAATGTTTAATCACAATTATCAGTCTGATTCAGGAGACAAAATTATTTTATTGCACTTTATGCATCTTATAACATGCTCATATTTTTTCTTTGGCTCTTGTAAATCAGTGCATTACTCATTTCTCAAAGTTGCAACAGCTAGAAAAGATCATTTTCATTTTTATTGGGGTCCTTATTTTAGTATTTAGTTGTATTACTAGTTGTATGAATGATAATGATAAACTGGTGCCAAACCAAAGTATTTCCAAATTCTGTGTTCACTTTGCCACTTTCAACTGGCCCTGACGTCTCCTGCTCCTGTACTGGCATCACAGTCCAGCATTTACCAGGTTCTGGGTCAATGTGCTCAGCATCCAAAGGTATCACAGTCTCCTTATCCTCAAACTCTCATAATATGCTGGATATAAAGTGCTCAGTGATTCTTTGGAATTGAGTGATTTTTCCCAGTACCTGGAAAGCCTTTGATACTTCAGTATAGTCTGTATAAATACCCACATTTTGAAGTATGATTAAACTCTCACTGTCAATGCCATGTATCCAGCATAAATTCATTCTGTGGCACTGTACCACTGAATCATCCAAATCTGCTTTACTTTGCTGTGATAGAGCAGTAAGAAGAGAGGGATGGGACCAATGTGGACAAAGGAAGGAAGGCTGGAGAGAGAAGTCTGATTGAGAGAACGAGCTGTTTAAGGTTTCTCTGTATGGAGCCATAATCACTATCTATTTTCTGAAAGTCACAAAGTACACAGCACTACTCACCCCAGTGTCTGCAGTTTACAGTTTGGACTCTTCAGTCCAGCACAGAGCAGCTTCACTCCTGAATCTCCCAGGTTACTGTCGCTGAGGTCCAGCTCTCTCAGGGGTGAGTTTGATGACTGGAGAGCTGAGGCCACAATTTCACAGGACTCCTCTGTAAGACCACAGCTGCTGAGTCTGAAAGAAAGAGGTGATGTGTTAATATTTAACACTTAATATTTTAAATGTAGTATTGATAGTGCTCAGTGATAAAGAGTGATAATGAGGATTGTAAGATCTACAATGCTCTGAGGAAGATGTCTGTGCTACACTCTCCAAGTGCAGCACTTTACACCTGAGAATAAGATGTCCTGCTCAAGTCTGACAGTTCTACAGCTGTGGCTCTGACCCAAATAGCCCCTTTTCCTCTATTCAGTTCTGTCAGAATTGGGGCTAATGGCCCAGCTACCTTTTCCACAGTCTTTTTCAGGCTCACTTTGGTACACTCAGTACATTATTCATTTCTCAAAGTTGCAACAGCTAGAAAAGCTCAACTTCAATTTTACTGTGGTCCTTATTTTTCGTATTTAGATGTACAAACAACAATGATAAACTGGTGTGAAATCTAAGTATTTCCAAATTCTGTGTTCACTTTGTCACTTTCATCTGGCCCTGATGTCTCCTGCTCCTGTACTGGCATCACAGTCCAGCATTTACCAGGTTCTGGGTCAATGTGCTCAGCATCCAAAGGTATCACAGTCTCCTTATCCTCAAACTCTCATAATATGCTGGATGGAAAGTGCTCAGTAATTCTTTGGAATTGAGTGATTTTTCCCAATACCTGGAAAGCCTTTGATACTTCAGTATAGTCTGTATAAATACCCACATTTTGAAGTATGATTAAACTCTCACTGTCAATGTCATATATCTGGCATAAATTCATTTTGTGTCACTGTACCACTGAATTACCCAATTCACAAATATACAACCCTATGCCGAGTGCCAGTAAATTCTGTGTAACCCTCTATAATTTTACACAAGGTCTGAATCATCAAACTTTTGTGATTAGGGTTAGAAGCTAGTAAATATTCCAGCTGTGCATCATTTTCCCATCTTTTGTTGTGTTTACTTGTCTTTGATGTAACAGAAAATAAAGACCCTCTGCAATAATAATAATAAGTCTCCGTTTTACAAGGAAACCTACACAGCTGTCGCATTAACCAGTTGCATAAAACCAGAAATGAAATAACACACAAAGCTGGATCCATTGGGGCCCTTATTCAGAACAGTTTTGCTGTATCTAAATGCTTTGGCTCCTCTCTAAGCTCTGCTGCAGTTACTAAATGAGTCCACTAGAGAGCGCTGTCATCCCTCCACAGAGAACAGGCTGCAACACATTCACACCAAAACTATTGTGAGGATATAATAATGAAGCGCTGCGTTGCAGATGTACCGCTAGCTTATGGCTGTGCGCGGTTTGTGTCGCTCAACTTCACAAGCCACGAATGGCATCCAAATTAAGGTTTCATCTGTCAAAGTCAGCAATTTTTAAAAAAAAACAGAACAGAATATTCAACATATACCTTGTGGGTGGGTGAGCTAGTACCTCACAGATACAATAAGTTTGCTTGGTAGCTGGTACATATCCTCCCTCTCAGTCTCAAGAAGAAAAGCTTCTCTGTTGAGTCTCTTATTGTGGCAGGAGAAGCAAGCTCCACTGTTTGTTAGAGCCTAATTGACAATCAACTTAGCTTTTGGCGATGTCAGGTTTTTGTAAAATCCTTGTTTTGAGTTCACATAGTTTTTGTACAGGTCTCACTTTATAATCTTGTAGTCGCCATAATTTAGCCTTCTGACACATAGACTACGTTGACTTCAGTTATGACTTGATTGTCTCGTCCCTAGTTGTGTCAAGTTCCATAACATGAATTAATGTAACTAGGATAAATGTAACTGTGAGTAAAATATTTTGCTGTGTCCCACATGGAGTGATGAGGGGTTACCACAGAGCTACAACTGTGAATCTATAGGGACTCAAAATGGCACCTTCATGTCTGACTCTGGTAACTTTACAAAGTAAACTCAATCATAGACGGTCATATGAGACAGCAGTAAAGTAGGTTAGCAGGACAGGAGGGGCTGAAGACTGTGGGTTTGGAGGGAATAAAAACTCCTGGAGTCTGTCCTGCTCTAAACACAGATACTCTGTCTGGCACAATAAGAATCAAATATACAAACCTGCCCCCCCTCCCCCTACCGCAGAGTATGAGTGTGTGATGATGATGATGATGATGGTGAAGGAGTGTGTGTGTACAGAGTAGGAGTGTGTGTGGACCGTCCGGGTGGCACTCTGTCCTTCTGCAGCATCTCTGACTCTGACACACTGACCCTCTTGCACAGATTCCACACCAATTTCACTGAGCACACACACCTCTGTGCTGGGTTTAGAGTGTATGACTCTAACACCTCAGTGTCCATGTGCCAACTGGGGTAGAGTCACACACACACTCGATACACTTTGACACACACTCTCTCTCTCTCTCTCTCTCTCTCTCTCACACACACTCATACCCTCTCCCTGTGATACATATCCACTCCAGCTCAAACACTCACCCATAAAAACATGCTGCAACCCAAATGCACACATACACCTGTACTGCTACACACACACAAACCCACACTCCATACAATGTAAAATACATGCACACACAGACACACACTCATAGTCTCAGATATATGAACACACTCTCTCCCGAACTGCTACTCACAAACATAAGGTTTCTGAGTTTAGTGTGTTTAAACACAATAAGAAAGAAAAGAGGACTGGCGTTGCCTCCGCCGCTTGTACCAGAAGCCGGAGCTTCTCATTCCGCGGCCAGCTCGCTCTTGTCGCCGGGGACGTACAGTGCGGTCTTGGAATTGTGAAGGAAACAGTTCGCTGCCCCCAGCAATCGGTTTGTTCAGCGTTTTCTAAAAGATCCCGACAGCCTGGGCTGAGCGTCACGTTTTCGCACAATTTAGTTGGTTAAGGATGAACAAGGAAAAGAAAACCGTGGGGAAAAAAAACAATATTCGAAAGGAGTGGACGAGTTTTGGGAGATCCGCTTCCAAGATTTACCAGATGCCGCCGAACTGCGCGCACAAACCTCACTGGAAATAGCGTCGATCCAACTCACTCACTTATCACTCTCCGGGTCACAGAGTCAAACCACTCTCTCTTTAATTAAACAATGTCAACCCTCATAAAATATTGTATCCAAAAAAGCCGAAGTGCTTTTAATGGGCTCAGTAATTCTAACATTATGAAAGATTATTATCTGAAATGTATTATTTTAACAAAAAATATATAGCATCATAACAGGTTTATTTGGGACTAATAGGATCTCCTGGCATTCTTTAAGGGACAACATTAGATGTCAGTGAGAAATGGCCTGTCTGTAACAATTGGCTGGATCATCTGAAAACGTACTTGGACGAATTATAGGAGAATCTCACCAACAGTCAAGGGATGGTCGATGAATTATTGAAAGAATTCAATACTCAACTGGGCTTCTTTTTAAAAACATAAATGTAAGTTATTTTATCTAATCTCAACCATGCAGGTCATTATGACTTTGTAGTTTTCACAACAGCTGGTCAGTTTTGGAATTATTATTTATTTCTTTGGGAATAGTTATGGTTAACAGCCAAAATAAGAGAAATACTTATTTCCTAGATGCTATTCATAATGAATTCTCAGAAATCAATCCTAATCTGAACATTAGGATTTTTAACCAGCATCACCAATCACATGGATTTATGACTTTACAGGCCACAACAAAACTGTAATCACACCTCCTTAACCTCAATATGATGTCTATGTTTGACCCAACCAGCATTTTTAGAGTCAGGAACCCTGATCAAATGGTTACTTGGAGTAATAAAACTGGCTCAACAGTACATCTATAAAGCCAAAGGAGTTTCATAAGAAAACTCATATAAACATAAGAAGAAGGTGAACATATTGTAATTACTTTTTAAAATTGGAACAATATAATATCTAAACTAAATTTAAATGGTATCTTGATAAAAAAAAAAAAAACCCCATGGAAATGTCAAAGCTTGGGAAGTAATTTAAATAAACAGTATCTGGTCATTCAGGCAGGGTGTGAACTACAGGGGAGCCAGGGGGAGCTTGGCTCCTCTTAATAACACATGAGCTCCCCTGAAAACATGATTTGTGAAATTTTGGGGGGTCTCTAAAATATTGACAATATGGTATTTTTGACATGCATTTCTATTTTTCTGTATGTTCATCATCATGGATCATGTGTAAAATTAGGCTATTATTGATGTATGATTTATGCATGTGGGTGATTCATCACTAATTCACTTTAATAAAGATACCGACATGCATGCTATTCTTGCCATCACTAAGCGTGGCGGCACAATATCATAAACTTCATTCACTTTAACTCAAAGATCAGAAAAAAACAAACTCTCTTAGTCCCACTCAGTTTGCACATCGAATCGCCCTTATTCATTTCCCTGTTTTGTAGTCAGCATACAAATATGTCAAAAAGAAAACAATGAAGCTTACTCACAAATTTTGCATTTACCAAGAAATCTAAGCCAATCGTCTCTGAAGAGCAACCAGAGCCAGAGGAGTCTTCTACTGCAAATGTTATCTTGATGACAAGCTATAGAATATCGTACATCACTCTGCAGATGTATAGTAGTAGATATGTGTGCCCTGCTTTTGTTGGTCGTATCATACTGTGATTTTTGGTTTCGATTGCCATGTGGAGGTTTGATGTGGTCATTAACTGATTATTATATATCAGATGTGCTGACATAAAGTAAGTAGGCCTACAAGTTCGCACACTGCATTCAGGCCGTAATCTTTACACCTCCCAAATGGAACTACATCAGCACACAGAAGTCATCAACTAGGACCCCCCGCAGTCAATACGTGCAAAACAACAGCATAAATGATTCACCCGGTTGGAAAAAAAACACAATTGTAAATTTAATTGTAAAATGACATGAAGCTAAATTTTGCCACTTGGCATCAACTTGGCTGCCTACATTCCAGAAGACAGTGCCATATAACTGCTTATGACACATGGATAGCAAATCAGATTTATATCTGTCTCATGGAGACTCAGTTATGGGGCCAGGTGTCAATGGAATGTCTTTACACAGTCGGATATATTCAATCAGTCCAACACGCATGGTGACCACGTGTAAAAGTACTCCCTAAGTCTACTGAGTTCATGTTCAGTCCCTGAAATGTTAAAAGAATGTTCAGAAAATGGAAAACTGGAAAAAGCCGTGGGCCAAATAGGATTATGGGAAAGCTACTTAACATATGTGCATTACAGCTGCGTGATATTTTCTCTTATGAGTTTAACCTATCCATAGAATGATAAGAGAGTACCCAAACTCTATAAGGAGTCAATCATTGTTACCCATAGCAAAGAACAAAACCCCCAAAGAACTCAGTGGCACTGACCTCATTGGTCATGAAATCATTTGAGAGATTGGTCAAGTAAAAGCTACATAGCAAAGCAGAGGGTTTACTAGACCCAATGCAATTTGCCTATGAAGCGAATAGAGGTGTTGAGGAAACGTCTGCTTTTAACACAATTCAGCAGCACCTACTGTCACTTTTTACACGAAACATTAACCTTCTGTCACTTTTTAATGTTAATATTGTAAAATGGATTGTGGAAAATGATCATCAAGTAAAACATATCAAGTAATATTGTTATTATACAAATATTTCAAATTGTTTCTGGTTGAAACTAAGTGGCCAGTTAGTTATAAAAGTCGGAGTAATGTTTTAACCCTCAATCTGTGACATTCGTTCTTTCATTCTTTCTTTCTAAGCTCTTTCTCTTTGTTTCCACAGTCTCTCCATCTCTTTCCCTTGTATTTCCCTCACTGTGTATGTGGGGGGCAGGATGGGAGGGGCCTTCTAGGGTTGGGGTGAGTTGGATTGGGTTGGACAGACAGGGGCAGCATCTAAGTTAAATTTTGTCTGAGCATTTGAGACAGAGATTTGAACACAATTCACTAATCACAAACAATAAAAAACTATTTTCAAAACAATTTTGTAAAATGTATAATTCCATAACTGTGGAATTTTTCGTTTCCCAGAGCGATCATTTCTGAAACTCCAAAGAATCAATATGCTTTTGAGAGAGTGAGCAGCACCCTGGTGGTGAGTGTCTAAACACAGGTCAAATACATGAGCATGTCATCAGCTAACATGACCGTTATGAGTGAGTTCCTAACTCAATCAAATTACTGGGCATCAGATACATTCTGTGTGTAGAGAACAGCTTCGCACGATGTGATCATATTTAAAGACAGGACTGCATAACAAAATATACCATCATTATCTCGACTGTGAGTCACAGTTTTAGATTAAGTGTCCTTTTAGCCAGAATAGCAAAGACCCTTTGCTTACTCCTAGTGGTGAAAGATGTAATAATCGTGTAATCATGTTGGTTTTGCAAGCTGTGTTTGGATTGTTCTTGAGTCTCTTGCAGATATAAACACTGTTCATCTCATGAGGACCTGGGGAGGAAGATGGCATCGCAGCCAAGTCCAACTCCACAACCATCACAGAAAGAGCTGCAAGGAGCACCGAGCATCCTGCGGACTACAGAGGAGCTGTCATGCAACATTTGATCCGTCCGGGAAATTTGATCCGGCCTGACGCAAAAATTGGTTCTGAATAGCGGACATAGCATTCGTTGTTATAACAACGCAGGGATGTTCAAACGTTTAGAATGTTAGGAAATGAAATTGCTCACAGTTTTACAAGACCATACCTCAGAGGAATATACCCTACCTCACGAAGAGAGCGGAGTTAAATCATTTTAGTGCAGTTTTGAGATTTTTACTATTAATGAGGATGTATTGAAGATGATGGTAACTACACTGAAGCTGACATCTAATGCGACTGCCTGACAAGTTACGAAGTTGTGCCTGACAGTGTTGTCTGGCCTGCATTATTGCTAGCTAGTTTAATTAAAGATCTAGAATTAGTTTAAAGATCAAACCTACAGCACATACAGATACCTTAAATACACATGTGAAGATAACCAGTAGCTGATCACGACAGAAAATGGTGTCCATCTTTCAATGTAAAAATGAAAAAATGTTAAAAAAAGAACCATAAGAAAGGCAAACAGAAATAATGTTTGTTTCAGAGAAACGTAAAGCTATGAAAAATGCTAGCGAACATGACTGGATCACGATGCATTTTCAATGGACAGAATGATTCTTTTCACTGTAATACTGGACTGACCACAGGAAAGCTGGTCAGATCGCTGCCTTTAATGTTCATGTTTGTGTAAGTCAATATGCACCCTGGCCAGCATTCAGGAGTGACCAGTAATTTAACTCATGAATTTGTACGCCCACCAGGTTGAATCTTAAGTTTCACCACCATCATTTACTTGCCACTACAATTTCACCAAAGACTTGAATCACTAATACTCACAAAGCATACCCTGTTGAAAAATATGTATTTGCCTTTTAGTTTTTCATTTTTCAACGGAGACGCTATATCAGCTGTCCAGAACCCATTGTTGCGTCAGGCCGGATCAAATGTCCCAGGCGGATCAAATTTCCCAGGCAGATCCAATTTTGCATGACAGAGCCAGTGGACAAAACAATAAGGATGGAACAACACCCCACCCATCCTCCACAGACAGAGACCAAAATGCCCAGCATGACCTGTTTGGAGGTGAAGGTTCCAGGCCCCACTGACATCTTTGAGGTTAGCTTTAAAATGCTAATGCCCTAGAGAGGTTCTGGAACCTCTATAGAGAGGGGAAGGATAAGAGTCCCTCAGTAATTTCACCACTGAGCCCCTGTCTGAGATGGAGAACAAACTGGTCACTGTGCAGCACTATAAGGAAGCCGTATAGGATCTCAGTGCTGTAACATGGTTTGTTTAGTTCAAATCTCACACCAGGAGGGTCCTACAAGAGGGCAGATTTTGTACAGGGGCCAGGATATGGCTGGGCCAGGTCAAACCCCACCCCTCTGCAGTAGGTAGAGTGAGCCACATCCCCAGCACCAGCACACTGGGGAACAACAGGGATGGGGTGTGCTATCACAGCATGCCCAAGCTGTGCAGGAAATGCAGTGAGCTCGCAACCCCCTGTCACCCCCCCCACCCCGCCAACCCCTACCTCTATACCTAGAGCACAAACTCCAAATTCAGAGAGGATGCTGTGGAGATGAGGAAGACCTAAACTGCAGTGAAGTTTGACACTTAAGATCGAAGTATAAAAATGCTATTGAATGAATTACAATTTGTAGATTTATTTTCTGCATCCTATATGGCCAATTGTTCAAATATAATATAACATTTAGATTACAGTATTTTTCCATTGGTTTTTCTTTCCTACATACACCTAGGGGTATATGAAAATAGGACAGAAATATACCCTTCTGAAATATTATTCATTAACACAGGCTTTTGCTCATGATATAGGTGAGCTATGTTCATGCACTTTATTCTCACACAATTATAAACTGTTTATGGAAATATCAGTATCTACCATCTGCATTGTGAATGATGTAACAGTACTCACTTGGCCTTCCTGCAGTTCCTCACTACTGGTACCAGTCTCTGCTGACCTGCTGCTGATGTGTTGTACGTCTTCAAGTCAAACTCATCCAGGACCTCCTCTGACATCAGTAACACAAAGGCCAGAGCTGAGCATTGGTGTGGTTCCAGCTTTTTATCAGAAAGTCTTCCTGATCTCAGGGAAGTCTGGATTTCCTCCACGAGAGAGTTGTCATTCAGTTCATTCAGACAGTGGAACAGATTGATGGTCCTCTCTGCTGAAGACTCTTCACTGATCTTCTGCTTAATGTACTGGACTGTTTCTTCAATGCTCTCTGATCTGCTTCCTCTCTGCTTCAGTACATCTCCTAAGAGAGTCTGAGTGGAGTCCAGTGAGAGGCCCAGAAGGAATCGGAGGAAAAGGTCCAGGTGTCCATTCTTACTCTGTAAGGCCTGATCCACTGCGCTCCTGTGTAACTCAAACATCTCCATTCTGCCAGTTTTAGGTCTTGACTCTTCTGGTCTGAATGCATTTCTGTTCTCATTTAGACATGAATGAAAAACAAACAAGGCAGCCAGAAACTCCTGAATGCTCAGATGCACAAAGCAGTAGACTTTCTCCTGATGCAACCCAGACTCCTCTTTAAAGATTTCTGTGCACACCCCAGAGTACACTGAAGCTTCACTGACATCAATGCCACTCTCTCTCAGGTCCTCTTCATAGAATATCAGATTGCCCTTTTCCAGCTGTACAAAAGCCAGCTTCCCCAGTTTCAGGATCATTTCTGCATCTGATGCTGAGATCTTCTTTGGGTTTGTCTTATTGGTGCCATGATACTTCAGATTCTTCACACTGGTCTGAATGAGCAGGAAGTGTGTGTACATTTCAGTCAGAGTTCTGGGCAGTTCTCCACTGTCTGCTTTACCCAATAATGTCTCCAGAACTGTAGCAGAAATCCAGCAGAAGACTGGAATGTGACACATGATGTAGAGACTCCTGGATGACTTTACGTGTGAGATAATTCTGCTGGCCAGGTTCTGATCTCTGATTCTCTTCCTGAAGTACTCCTCCTTCTGTGGGTCATTGAACCCTCGTACTTCTGTCACCTGGTGGACACACTCAGGAGGGATCTGATTGGCTGCTGCTGGTCGGGAGGT
Organism: Albula goreensis; assembly: GCA_022829145.1. Lineage (NCBI taxonomy): Eukaryota > Metazoa > Chordata > Actinopteri > Albuliformes > Albulidae > Albula > Albula goreensis. Next base: position 37,345,795 of record CM040747.1, read on the forward strand.
GATCCAGAGGAGAGCAGAGGGAAGCAGATTCCCCTTAATGAGGTTGGTCAGCAGCACGTCCACTGATGCTGACTCTGTTACATCACAGCAGATCTCATTGTTCTGGAAATATAGAGGAAGTCGACACTCATCCAGACCATCAAAGATGAACACAACTTTGACTTCATCATGTTCAACACTTTCGATCTCTTTCAGCTGTGGAAAGTAGTGCTGGAGGAGTTGCATCAGACTGAATTCTCTCTCCTTCTTTAAGTTCAGGTCTCGGAAAGGAAGAGTGAAGATTAAATTAATGTCCTGATTGGCTTTTCCTTCTGCCCAGTCCAGAATGAACTTCTGCACAGAGACAGTTTTCCCAATGCCAGCGATGCCCTTTGTAAGCACAGTTCTGGTGTGTTTCTCCTGTCCAGGTAAAGGTTTAAAGATGTCATTGCAGAGTATTGCAGTCTCCTGTGTGGTTTGTCTCTTGGATGCTGCCTCAATCTGTCTGACCTCATGTTCATTATTGACCCCCCCACCTCCTCCCTCTGTGATGTAGAGCTCTGTATAGATCTCATTGAGGAGGGTTGGGTGGCCCTGCTGTACCAAACCTTCAAATATGCATTCAAACTTCTTCTTCAGATCAGATTTCAGTCTCTGCTGGGCTTTTGTGAGTTTTTCTGAGAAGAGGAAATATGACAGATAATTTACTCATATTTTAAAAAATAATCAGTTGAAAACATTGTTATAAACTTTTCCCCTTCAGACAATATTTTACACAAGTCTGTCACACAGTGTGTTACACACCACTCCAACAATCTGCACAAATGGTGAACAGAAATAGATTCTGCTTTGTTCATGAAGACACACCAGAGTAGGGGAACTATTGAGCGTAAGGTCTTACCGATGTGAAATGAGATTAAGAGATTAAGTGAATCTATGAGATGAAGTGAACATGTACAGACAGATAATACTAGATCCATATATATATATATATATATATATATATATATATATATATATATATATATAAACCCATCATAGCAGTATAAATAATCAGGTATATCTGATCTAAACTTTGGCAGCTTCACAACCTGGTGCAGAGGGCCACTCAGTTTAGATGAATTTTCAGAACTGTTTCTAGATATGTTAAAATCACACAATTCTATTATCTTATTAACAGTAATAATATCATATCAGGGTTCCATCCTGATTAGCCAGTGCACAATCACTCCTTCAAATTGGCATTTTGCTCTTTGGGCTTTTCTTTCAGACATTAAACTGCAAAACTGATTCTGCCACAGCTTTCTAAATCTGTATGAATAAGTTTTTTCCAACATTTATGTCCTTACATTATGGCCCTGTGTGTTGCACATCTCTCTCAGGGCCAGGTTTACTCAGGAATAGTCACAGCACAAACACATTCACTCTTTAGTGGCTTGTTTGCAGTTGCTAATATTGACATATTAATGACTGATTTACACAAAATAGTGTCTTACTCTTCTGCTCATCTCTCTCCAGTGAGTCAGCGAGATTCTTCTGCTTTATGGTCCTCAGGATGTAGAGTGTGATCTTCAGCGATCTCTCACTGCCACAGGTCTCCAGCATCTTCTCAACTACATGCAGGGCCTCAAGGTCCTCCTGTTGTCTCGCAGTGCATTCTGGGTAAGCCTGACTCAGATGGCTCTGAAACTGTTTCAACTCCTTCTTCTTCAACTTCATCAGAGTGCGCTGGAGAGACTGAAAAAAAACACATGAAGAAGTGTGCTGTATCAGAGAGACTGAAATAAACACATGAAGAGGTGTGCTGTGTCAAAGTGACTGAAATAAACACATGAAGAGGTGTGCTGTATCAGACAGACTGAAATAAACAAATGAAGAGGTGTGCTGTATCAGAGAGACTTAAATAAACACATGAAGAGGTGTGCTGTATCAGAGATACTGAAATAAACACATGAAGAGGTGTGCTGTATCAGAGAGACTGAAAATAAACGCATGAAGAGGTGTGCTGTATCAGAGTGACTGAAATAAACACATGAAGAGGTGTGCTGTATCAGACAGACAGAAATAAACAAATGAAGAGGTGTGCTGTATCAGAGAGACTTAAATAAACACATGAAGAGGTGTGCTGTATCAGACAGACAGAAATAAACAAATGAAGAGGTGTGCTGTATCAGAGAGACTTAAATAAACACATGAAGAGGTGTGCTGTATCAGACAGACAGAAATAAACAAATGAAGAGGTGTGCTGTATCAGAGAGACTGAAATAAACACATGAAGAGGTGTGCTGTATCAGACAGACAGAAATAAACAAATGAAGAGGTGTGCTGTATCAGAGAGACTTAAATAAACACATGAAGAGGTGTGCTGTATCAAAGTGACTGAAATAAACAAATGAAGAGGTGTGCTGTATCAGAGAGACTTAAATAAACACATGAAGAGGTGTGCTGTATCAAAGTGACTGAAATAAACACATGAAGAGGTGTGCTGTATCAGACAGACTGAAATAAACAAATGAAGAGGTGTGCTGTATCAGAGAGATTTAAATAAACACATGAAGAGGTGTGCTGGATTAGAGAGACTGAAATAAACACATGAAGAGGTATGCTGTATCAGAGTGACTGAAATAAACACATTTAGAGGTGTACTGTATCAGAGAGACTGAAATAAACCACCGAAGAGGTGTGCTGTATCAGAGAGACTGAAAATAAACACATGAAGAGGTGTGCTGTATCAGAGTGACTGAAATAAACACATGAAGAGGTGTGCTGTATCAGACAGACAGAAATAAACAAATGAAGAGGTGTGCTGTATCAGAGAGACTTAAATAAACACATGAAGAGGTGTGCTGTTTCAGAGAGACTGAAATAAACACATGAAGAGGTGTGTGATAATTCACTCCAGTTCTTTGAAGTTCAGCTTTTTCTTTTGATTGATGACTTTGTAGAGGCAGTAGTTCAGATTAATCATGCTTTCCCTGAGAGTAATTGAATTGTTCTGTGAATCTGGATAAATAGACTGCTGCATATCATTATGCAAGACAAACTGTGCTCTCCATGTCCGCTGCAGATTCTCAGGTTCCCAAATGCTCGCCATTTTTCAGTCCCAGGAATTTTTTATGCCCCAGAAAAGGCTGAAGTAACATTTAAAATGCTTATGATGAAAGGGATGAATCTGGTCCTGGATGATTGGCTGAAACCACATTCCAGCTCTGTGTTTATTCTTGTGTTGTGCTCCAAACGAGGAGTGTGTTCCCCGCAACCTACACCCTGTGATTGTGTTCCCTGCACCCTTACACCCTGTGAGTGTGTTCCCTGCACCCTATACCCTGTGAGTGTGTTCCCTGCAACCTACGCCCTGTGAGTGTGTTCCCAGCACCCTATACCCTGTGAGTGTGTTCCCTGCACCCTACAGCCTGTATGTTTCCTGCACCCTACGCCCTGTGAGTGTGTTCCCTACAACCTACACCCTGTGAGTGTGTTCCCTGCACCCTACAGCCTTTGTGTTCCCTGCACCCTACACCCTGTGAGCGTGTTCCCTGCATCCTACACCCTGCAAATGTGTTCCCTGCATCTTACACCTGTTAATCTGCACCCTACAGCTTGTGTGTTCCCTGCACCCTACTCCTGTGAATCTGCACCCTGCAGCCCGTGAGTGTTTTCCCTGCACCCTACACCCTGTGCGTGTGTCCCTTGCACTCTAAACCCTGCACAAGTAGAGAGTGTAGAAGGTATGTCTTGTCTGTGATAGTGGTTTGCCATCTCTAAGTAATCCTCTAGGCCATAGCCATTAACAGTGCTGCTGGGAGTCTGAGTCCCATAGCAGCTGTTACATTACCAATGTGGACTTCCTGCCATAGCCAGTAGCAGTGCTGCTGGGAGTTGGAGTCCCATAACAAACATGTGCCTATACTGTAATGTATGAGATTGTGATTCATTAGAATTAGGGGTTTTTAGTAGAGCACTTCCTTTGAATGTGTGCAATTACACCACATCAGAGTGAGAGGTTAGTCATTCTAAGAGTTATGAGCCTGAAAAGAGAGGTGAGATGAAGAGTATTCTCCAAGCCAAACCCCATGATGATTAATATATAAATAATTTAAAGAGATATTACACCTTTTTTGTGGGGTTTACATCCATACACTGCTCTCTCCTCTCTGGACTCTTCTGTTCCAGACAGCTGGACTCTGCTGATTGCTGGACCCTGCAAAGAGGTTTGTGAGGAATCAGAGATCCGACAGAAAGAAACAGTGAATTAAGAAGAAAAATACATAAGAAAAGTGCATTAAAATGTTTCAGAGAAACTCAATCATTAGACCTCTGTCTTGTAAAAACCGGGTACACCCACGCAGGGGGGTGGGGGTTTGTGCGGCTGGGGTGTTTGGGGGTAGGTTGGGTCACTCATACTTATATCAAACAGTGAACCTGTGGGTAAAACGTACCTAACCATATAATTAACCAATGAAATCGCCTTTAGGGCATGAAAAAAAAAGTTGATAATTGTTCAAGAAATTTTCACTTCCTTATAATGAGACTTGATTACACATGCCTCTAATTTAACTGTATCTTCAAGTACTAGATAGCATGATTTAAACCTTTCAAGAAACATCATCACCGATGCACCCTCTCTCAACAGCATGGGAAAAGACCCTAACACCAGAATCTGGGTCCCTCATGTTAAAGGTTACAGTTGTGAGGGGACAATTCTGTGATAATGCTTATTTTTTAAATCCTGCGGTTTAGGCAGAGCTTGTTCTTTGTGTGAAGATAAAGGCAACCGAAGTCATGGATATGTGATGCCTAAGAGAGATGTGTTAATGCCTTTAAAAGCAAGAATTGTCAAACCAGTTTTCCAAGAGCAATTGGTCCTAAAATGGCACCCTGTTTTACTGTGTGGCACCCTGTTTCACTTCCCAACTACACCTGAATGTGACATGGTACACCCCACCTACACCTGAATGTGATATGGCACATCCCACCTACACCTGAATGTGACATGGTACACCCCACCTACATTTCAGTGTGACATGGTATGTGCCATCCACACCTGAATGTGACATGGTACACCCCACCTACACCTCAGGGTGACATGGTATGCGCCACCTACACCTTAATGTGACACGGTACTTCCCAACTACACCTGAATGTAACATGGTACACCCCACCTACACCTAAATGTGACATGGTACACCCTACCTACACCTGAATGTGACATGGTACACCCCACCTACACCTCAGTGTGACATGGTATGTGCCATACACACCTAAATGTGACATGGTACACCCTACCTACACCTCAGTGTGACATGGTATGTGCCATACACACCTGAATGTGATATGTGTGACACAGTGGCAGGTTTGGCCACTGGGCCAGGTGGTGAGCAGAAGAGGAAACACAAAAAAGGTGTGAACAAAAAGGGGCCAAAGGCCATTTATTTATCCCTTTTGGGGGAAAAGGAAACACAAAAACAGCTTAGCCATCCAAAACACAAAATGTCCAAAAAGTCCCTTGCAGCCTCTCAGGCTATGCTGAAGTAGAAGGCCTAAATGGAGGCAAGTGCTCACAGCTGAGTTGGACCCAGACACAGCCAGAGATGGACAGAGAATGGTCCTTCTCCCCCATAAACACATTCCAGTGATCAAGTGGGCAACAGGTTTTCCAAACATGGCAAGGAGCACACCCTTTTTTAGAAATTAAGATGAACCACTTATGACCAATATGGATGTACATTTGGGGTTACCAGTTAAAAGCAGAATTGGGCGTGGTACGACCCTCTTTGTTGTTTTTAAGCCCTAAGATGCTCCCAAATGTAGAATCCTTTGATAAACATGCCCAACCACAGGGGGCTATCACCTGTCTCTCTCCCTCTGGCTCCTTCCCCTTCTGGAGCGTTTGTGTGTGTGTGTGTGTGTGTCTGTGTGTGCGAGTTTATGCCTGCGTGTTTGTGTACTTTAGGATCACTCTCCCCTTATATACCCCAATAATATTCACCTTCTTACCCTAAACCCGCACATGTTCATGTTTGGTGTCATTGTGATGCTAGTAAAGAGCTGATCACAGGAACATGAATACTGTGGGGATGCCTTGTGTTTTCCAGTTGTTTGAGTTTCAAAATAAGATTATGTCCTGGATAAACCTTCGGGCACCCCCCAAAATAAAATTAGATATGTGAGGACCAGGGAGGAGGGGGAGAGACCCTTCTTAAGTTGGGCCTGGAACAGGCCTCATTGCTCAGTCCTCATTGCTCAGTATTTCTGCTTCATCTTCTTGTTTCATCACTTGCTCAAGTTATCTCCCATCACTGCTGGAACTATCATAACTTTGGGATTTACTTTGCTTTTTGGTTTGGCTGTATTCCTCAGCAGAGACAAGTATTGGCTGGGTAATCTTCATTTCATTCATCTATGATCCTAAATTTTCTTGTCTGTTCTTGTCTTAGTGTTGTAATTATCAAATGAACATTTAAAACATTTTTATTTGATTTGCAAGTGTATATATATATATATATATATATATATATATATACACATATAATATATATATATTTCTGATAAAAGTTGATCCACCAGACTGCTCATTTCTATAAACGAACTTGGTTATTTCATGAATGCTCATTATTTTTAATTGTAATTATTTAAGTAAACCAATTTTAACTTATTACCTGTGGGTTAGGTGAAGAGTTCTAGTCGTTAGTATCACTTGTGTTCAGTATTTAGAGTGCGGGACGATTTCAATTTCTACAGGTTGTTAAGAAAAGCATAATACAATACTGACTTATAAAACACAATGTGGGAACTTGAGGTACAGAAACAAAAAGAAGGAAGAAGATTTAGAAAATCTCATTATAGCTGAGAAAGAACTTCAATCTCTCATCTTAAAAGACTCTTACTGCAGCTCACGCAGCTAACACACAGCACATGGAGACAGACCTTCCGGTTAACCTCATCCACTCACTGCAGCTCTAACTTAAGGCACTTGGACACAGAGCTTCCAGTTACCCTCATCCTCTTACTGCAGCTCTAACTCACAGCACATGGAGACTGCCAGGCCCAGTGCAGCCTTTAACCCCCTCAGCTGTGCCCCTGCCCCACCTACACCAGACTGTGGCCAGTGAGAGTGAGGTACAATGAAACAGCAGTGTAAGTAATATCCTGTTTACTTACCTTGGATCAGCAGTGGATTCCCCTCTGAGGTTGAGAGGGTTACCCATTGACCCGTCACTCTTCACTGATGTACTGCTGGGTACACATGACCATGCTCTCCCCCGCTGGACCCTGTGAACAAAACATGGAGACAGAGCTTCCAGTTAACCTCATCCTCTTACTGCAGCTCAAACTCACAGCACATGGAGACAGAGCTTCCAGTTAACCTCATCCTCTTACTGCAGCTCAAACTCACAGCACATGGAAACAGAGCTTCCAGTTAACCTCATCCTCTTACTGCAGCTCTAACTCACAGCACATGGAGACAGAGCTTCCAGTTACTTTCATCCTCTTACTGCAGCTCTAAATCACAACACATGGAGACAAAGCTTCCAGTTAATTCAAAGTACTCACAGAACATGGAGATACAGATTCAAAATGGATTAACATACAGGTTCATTATAAATGTATTATAAATTTGCTGTTTCATTGATATAATGGCCAAGTTCTTTAGTCACTCCTGCCTCAATTTGGAAGGCAAGCACTTTCTATGATAACTTTACTGTTGCCCTGTGAAGCCACATTCTGTCGAAGAAACAGTGGCCAGGATATAACCCTGTCTGGATCATTTATTTACTTCGTCTTTTGAGCTTTGAAATGCATTTTTTCGTAAAGTTAAAATCTGATTTCGATGTCAACTGACATTGGTGAAGCTGCAAAATTGTAAACCTTTATTTTATGCTAGCTTAAGTCAAATGTGTCCACAACTTGTTTCAGATCAAACCATTTGTGGACGAATAGTGCATATGATCAACAGTCTAACAAAGTTTTCAATCTTTTAATATGTGCACAATTTAGAACTTGATGACACATTTAGTGAATGTTTGTCATGCAGTAAAACTAAGCTTTTTTAAGGCTTGAGCCTTGGACCCCCTGCCAGGCCCAGTGCAGCCTTCAACCCCCCCCAGCTGTGCCCCTGCCCCACCTACACCAGACTGTGTCCAGTGAGAGTGAGGTACAATGAAACAGTCGCGTAAATAATATCCTGTTTACTTACCTTGGATCAGCAGTGGATTCCCCTCTGAGGTTGAGAGGGTTACCCATTGACCCGTCACTCTTCACTGATGTACTGCTGGGTACATGTGACCATGCTCTCCCCCGCTGGACCCTGTGAACAAAACATGGAGACAGAGCTTCCAGTTAATCTCATCCTCTTACTGCAGCTCTAACTCACAGCACATGGAGACAGAGCTTCCAGTTAACCTCATCCTCTTACTGCAGCTCTAACTCACAGCACATGGAGACAAAGCTTCCAGTTAACCTCATCAACTTCCTGCAGCTCTAACTCACAGCACATGGAAACAGAGCTTCCAGTTAACCTCATCCTCTTACTGCAGCTCTAACTCACAGCACATGGAGACAGAGCTTCCAGTTAATTCAAAGTACTCACAGAACATGGAGATACAAATTCAAAATGGATAAACATACAGGTTCATTATAAATTTATTATAAATTTGCTGTTTCATTGATATAATGGCCAAGTTCTTTAGTCACTTCTGCCTCAATATGGAAAGCAATCACTTTCTATTATAACTTTACTGTTGCCTTGTGAAGCCACATTCTGTCTAAGCAACAGTGGCCAGTATATAACCCTGTCTGGATAATTTATTTACTTCCTCTTCTGAGCTTTGAAATGCATTTTTGAGGAAAGTAAAAATTTGATTTCAATGTCAACTGAAATTGGTGAAGCTTCAAAATTGAAAACCTTTATATTATGTTAGCTTAACTCAAATGTGTGCAAAACTTGTTTCAGATAAAACCATTTGTGGAAGAATGGTGTACATGATAACAGTCTAACAAAGTTTTCAATCTTTCAATATGTGCACAATTTAGAACTTGATGACACATTCAATTAATTTTTGTAATGCAGTAAAACTAAGCTTTTTTAAGGCTTGAGCCTTGGACCCACTGCCAGGCCCAGTGCAGCCTTCAACCCCCCCAGCTGTGCCCCTGCCCCACCTAAACCAGACTGTGTCCAGTAAGGGTGAGGTACAATGAAAAAGTTGTGTAAATAATATCCTGTTTACTTACTTTGGATCAGCAGTGGATTCCCCTCTGAAGTTGAGAGGGTTACCCATTGACCCGTCACTCTTCACTGATGTACTGCTGGGTACACGTGACCATGGTCTCCCCTGCTGGACCCTGTGAACAAAACATGGGGACAGAGCTTCCAGTTAACCTCATCCTCTTACTGCAGCTCTAACTCACAGCACATGGAGACAGAGCTTCCAGTTAACCTCATCCTCTTACTGCAGCTCAAACTCACAGCACATGGAAACAGAGCTTCCAGTTAACCTCATCCTCTTACTGCAGCTCTAACTCACACCACATGGAGACAGAGCTTCCAGTTACTTTCATCCTCTTACTGCAGCTCTAACTCACAGCACATGGAGACAGAGCTTCCAGTTAAACTCATCCTCTTACTGCAGCTCTAACTCAAAGGACATGGAGACAGAGCCTCCAGTTAACCTCATCCTCTTACTGCAGCTCTAACTCACAGCACATGGAGACTGCCAGGCAAAGTGCAGCCTTCAACCCCCCCATAGCTGTGCCCCTGCCCCACCTACACCAAACTGTGTCCAGTGAGAGTGAGATACAATGAAACAGTCGTGTAAGTAATATCCTGTTTACTTACCTTGGATCAGCAGTGGATTCTCCTCTGAAGTTGAGAGGGTTACCCATTGACCCGTCACTCTTCACTGATGTACTGCTGGGTACACGTGACCTTCCTCTCCCCTGCTGGACCCTGTGAACAAAACATGGGGACAGAGCTTCCAGTTAACCTCATCCTCTTCCTGCAGCTCTAACTCACAGCACATGGAGACAAAGCTTCCAGTTAACCTCATCCTCTTACTGCAGCTCTAACTCACAACACAAGGAGACAGAGCTTCCAGTTAACCTCATCCTCTTACTGCAGCTCTAACTCACAGCACATGGATACAGAGCTTCCAGTTAACCTCATCCTCTTACTGCAGCTCTAACTCACAGCACATGGAGACAGAGCTTCCAGTTAACCTCATCCTCTCACTGCAGCTCTAACTCACAGCACATGGAGACAGAGCTACCAGTTAAACTCATCCTCTTACTGTATCTCTAACTCACAGCACATGGAGACAGAGCTTCCAGTTAACCTCATCCTCTTACTGCAGCTCTAACTCACAGCACATGGAGACAGAGCTTCCACTTAACCTCATCCTCTTACTGCAGCTCTAACTCACAGCACATGGAGACAGAGCCTCCAGTTAACCTCATCCTTTTACTGCAGCTCTAACTCACAGCACATGGAGACTGCCAGGCCCAGTGCAGCCTTCAACCCCCCCCAGCTGTGCCCCTGCCCAACCTACACCAGACTGTGTCCAGTGAGAGTGAGGTACAATGAAACAGCAGTGTAAGTAATATCCTGTTTACTTACCTTGGATCAGCAGTGGATTCTCCTCTGAAGTTGAGAGGGTTACCCATTGACCCGTCACTCTTCATTGATGTACTGCTGGGTACACGTGACCTTGCTCTCCCCCGCTGGACCCTGTGAACAAAACATGGGGACAGATCTTCCAGTTAACCTCATCCTCTTACTGCAGCTCTAACTCACAGCACATGGAGACAGAGCTTCCAGTTAACCTCATCCTCTTCCTGCAGCTCTAACTCACAGCACATGGAAACAGAGCTTCCAGTTAATCTCATCCCCTTACTGCAGCTCTAACTCACAGCACATGGAGACAGAGCTTCCAGTTAACCTCATCCTCTTACTGCAGCTCTAACTCACAGCACATGGAGACAGAGCTTCCAGTTAACCTCATCCTCTTACTGCAGCTCTAACTCACAGCACATGGAGACAAAGCTTCCAGTTAACCTCATCCTCTTACTGCAGCTCTAACTCACAGCACATGGAGACAGAGCTTCCAGTTAACCTCATCCTCTTACTGCAGCTCTAACTCACAGCACATGGAGACAGAGCTTCCAGTTAACCTCATCCTCTTACTGCAGCTCTAACTCACAGCACATGGAGACAGAGCTTCCAGTTAACCTCATCCTCTTACTGCAACTCTAACTCACAGCACATGGAGACAGAGCTTCCAGTTAACCTCATCCTCTTACTGCAGCTCTAACTCACAGCTCATGGAGACTTCCAGGCCCAGTGCAGCCTTCAACCCCCCCCAGCTGTGCCCCTGCCCCACCTACACCAGACTGTGTCCAGTGAGAGTGAGGTACAATGAAACAGTAGTGTAAGTAATATCCTGTTTACTTACCTTGGATCAGCAGTGGATTCCCCTCTGAAGTTGAGAGGGTTACCCATTGACCCGTCACTCTTCACTGATGTACTGCTGGGTACACGTGACCATGCTCTCCCCCGCTGGACCCTGTGAACAAAACATGGGGACAGAGCTTCCAGTTAACCTCATCCTCTTACTGCAGCTCTAACTCACAGCACATGGAGACAGAGCTTCCAGTTAACCTCATCCTCTTACTGCAGCTCTTACTCACAGAACATGGAGACAGAGCTTCCAGTTAACCTCATTCTCTTACTGCAGCTCTAACTCACAGCACATGGAGACAGAGCTTCCAGTTAACCTCATCCTCTTCCTGCAGCTCTAACTCACAGCACATGGAAACAGAGCTTCCAGTTAATCTCATCCCCTTACTGCAGCTCTAACTCACAGCACATGGAGACAGAGCTTCCAGTTAACCTCATCCTCTTACTGCAGCTCTAACTCACAGCACATGGAGACAGAGCTTCCAGTTAACCTCATCCTCTTACTGCAGCTCTAACTCACAGCACATGGAGACTGCCAGGCCCAGCGCAGCCTTCAACCCCCCCCAGCTGTGCCCCTGCCCAACCTACACCAGACTGTGTCCAGTGAGAGTGAGGTACAATGAAACAGTCGTAAGTAATATCCTGTTTACTTACCTTGGATCAGCAGTGGATTCCCTCTGAAGTTGAGAGGGTTACCCATTGACCCGTCACTCTTCACTGATGTACTGCTGGGTACACGTGACCATGCTCTCCCCCGCTGGACCCTGTGAACAAAACATGGGGACAGAGCTTCCAGTTAACCTCATCCTCTTACTGTAGCTCTAACTCACAGCACATGGAGACAGAGCTTCCAGTTAACCTCATCCTCTTACTGCACCTCTAACTCACAGCACATGGAGACAGAGCTTCCAGTTAACCTCATCCTCTTCTGCAGCTCTTACTCACAGAACATGGAGACAGAGCTTCCAGTTAACCTCATTCTCTTACTGCAGCTCTAACTCACAGCACATGGAGACAGAGCTTCCAGTTAAACTCATCCTCTTCCTGCAGCTCTAACTCACAGCACATGGAGACTTCCAGGCCCAGCGCAGCCTTCAACCCCCCCCAGCTGTGCCCCTGCCCAACCTACACCAGACTGTGTCCAGTGAGAGTGAGGTACAATGAAACAGTCGTGTAAGTAATATCCTGTTTACTTACCTTGGATCAGCAGTGGATTCCCCTCTGAAGTTGAGAGGGTTACCCATTGACCCGTCACTCTTCACTGATGTACTGCTGGGTACACGTGACCATGCTCTCCCCCGCTGGACCCTGTGAACAAAACATGGGGACAGAGCTTCCAGTTAACCTCATCCTCTTACTGCAGCTCTAACTCACAGCACATGGAGACAGAGCTTCCAGTTAACCTCATCCTCTTACTGCACCTCTAACTCACAGCACATGGAGACAGAGCTTCCAGTTAACCTCATCCTCTTACTGCAGCTCTTACTCACAGAACATGGAGACAGAGCTTCCAGTTAACCTCATTCTCTTACTGCAGCTCTAACTCACAGCACATGGAGACAGAGCTTCCAGTTAACCTCATCCTCTTCCTGCAGCTCTAACTCACAGCACATGGAAACAGAGCTTCCAGTTAATCTCATCCCCTTACTGCAGCTCTAACTCACAGCACATGGAGACAGAGCTTCTAGTTAACCTCATCCTCTTACTGCAGCTCTAACTCACAGCACATGGAGACAGAGCTTCCAGTTAACCTCATCCTCTTACTGCAGCTCTAACTCACAGCACATGGAGACTGCCAGGCCCAGCGCAGCCTTCAACCCCCCCCAGCTGTGCCCCTGCCCAACCTACACCAGACTGTGTCCAGTGAGAGTGAGGTACAATGAAACAGTCGTGTAAGTAATATCCTGTTTACTTACCTTGGATCAGCAGTGGATTCCCCTCTGAAGTTGAGAGGGTTACCCATTGACCCGTCACTCTTCACTGATGTACTGCTGGGTACACGTGACCATGCTCTCCCCCGCTGGACCCTGTGAACAAAACATGGGGACAGAGCTTCCAGTTAACCTCATCCTCTTACTGCAGCTCTAACTCACAGCACATGGAGACAGAGCTTCCAGTTAACCTCATCCTCTTACTGCAGCTCTAACTCACAGCACATGGAGACAGAGCTTCCACTTAACCTCATCCTCTTACTGCAGCTCTAACTCACAGCACATGGAGACTTCCAGGCCCAGCGCAGCCTTCAACCCCCCCCAGCTGTGCCCCTGCCCAACCTACACCAGACTGTGTCCAGTGAGAGTGAGGTACAATGAAACAGTCATGTAAGTAATATCCTGTTTACTTACCTTGGATCAGCAGTGGATTCCCTCTGAAGTTGAGAGGGTTACCCATTGACCGTCACTCTTCACTGATGTACTGCTGGGTACACGTGACCATGCTCTCCCCGCTGGACCCTGTGAACAAAACATGGGGACAGAGCTTCCAGTTAACCTCATCCTCTTACTGCAGCTCTAACTCACAGCACATGGAGACAGAGCTTCCAGTTAACCTCATCCTCTTACTGCACCTCTAACTCACAGCACATGGAGACAGAGCTTCCAGTTAACCTCATCCTCTTATTGCAGCTCTAACTCACAGCACATGTAGACAGAGCTTCCAGTTAACCTCATACTATGACTGCAGCTCTAACTCACTTCACATGGAGACAGAGCTTCCAGTTAACCTCATCCTCTTACTGCAGCTCTAACTCACAGCACATGGAGACAGAGCTTCCAGTTAACCTCATCCTCTTACTGCAGCTCTAACTCACAGCACATGGAGACAGAGCTTCCAGTTAACCTCATCTTCTTACTGCAGCTCTAACTCACAGCACATGGAGACAGAGCTTCCAGTTAACCTCATCCTCTTACTGCAGCTTTAACTCACAGCACATGGAGACAGAGCTTCCAGTTAACCTCATCCTCTTACTGCAGCTCTAACTCACAGCACATGGAGACAGAGCTTCCAGTTAACCTCATCCTCTTACTGCAGCTCTAACTCACAGCACATGGAGACAGAGCATCCAGTTAACCTCATCCTCTTACTGCAGCTCTAACTCACAGCACATGGAGACAGAGCTTCCAGTTAACCTCATCCTCTTACTGCAGCTCTAACTCACAGAACATGTAGACATAGCTTCCAGTTAACCTCATCCTCTTACTGCAGCTCTAACTCACAGCACATGGAGACAGAGCTTCCAGTTAACCTCATCCTCTTACTGCACCTCTAACTCACAGCACATGGAGACAGAGCTTCCAGTTAACCTCATCCTCTTATTGCAGCTCTAACTCACAGCACATGTAGACAGAGCTTCCAGTTAACCTCATACTATGACTGCAGCTCTAACTCACTTCACATGGAGACAGAGCTTCCAGTTAACCTCATCCTCTTACTGCAGCTCTAACTCACAGCACATGGAGACAGAGCTTCCAGTTAACCTCATCCTCTTACTGCAGCTCTAACTCACAGAACATGGAGACAGAGCTTCCAGTTAACCTCATCCTCTTACTGCAGCTCTAACTCACAGCACATGGAGACAGAGCTTCCAGTTAACCTCATCCTCTTACTGCAGCTCTAACTCACAGCACATGGAGACAGAGCTTCCACTTAACCTCATCCTCTTACTGCAGCTCTAACTCACAGCACATGGAGACTTCCAGGCCCAGCGCAGCCTTCAACCCCCCCCCAGCTGTGCCCCTGCCCAACCTACACCAGACTGTGTCCAGTGAGAGTGAGGTACAATGAAACAGTCGTGTAAGTAATATCCTGTTTACTTACCTTGGATCAGCAGTGGATTCCCCTCTGAAGTTGAGAGGGTTACCCATTGACCCGTCACTCTTCACTGATGTACTGCTGGGTACACGTGACCATGCTCTCCCCCGCTGGACCCTGTGAACAAAACATGGGGACAGAGCTTCCAGTTAACCTCATCCTCTTACTACAGCTCTAACTCACAGCACATGGAGACAGAGCTTCCAGTTAACCTCATCCTCTTACTGCACCTCTAACTCACAGCACATGGAGACAGAGCTTCCAGTTAACCTCATCCTCTTATTGCAGCTCTAACTCACAGCACATGTAGACAGAGCTTCCAGTTAACCTCATATTATGACTGCAGCTCTAACTGACTTCACATGGAGAAAGAGCTTCCAGTTAACCTCATCCTCTTACTGCAGCTCTAACTCACAGCACATGGAGACAGAGCTTCCAGTTAACCTCATCCTCTTACTGCAGCTCTAACTCACAGCACATGGAGACAGAGCTTCCAGTTAACCTCATCTTCTTACTGCAGCTCTAACTCACAGCACATGGAGACAGAGCTTCCAGTTAACCTCATCCTCTTACTGCAGCTTTAACTCACAGCACATGGAGACAGAGCTTCCAGTTAACCTCATCCTCTTACTGCAGCTCTAACTCACAGCACATGGAGACAGAGCTTCCAGTTAACCTCATCCTCTTACTGCAGCTCTAACTCACAGCACATGGAGACAGAGCATCCAGTTAACCTCATCCTCTTACTGCAGCTCTAACTCACAGCACATGGAGACAGAGCTTCCAGTTAACCTCATCCTCTTACTGCAGCTCTAACTCACAGCACATGGAGACAGAGCTTCCAGTTAACCTCATCCTCTTACTGCAGCTCTAACTCACAGCACATGGAGACAGAGCTTCCAGTTAACCTCATCCTCTTACTGCAGCTCTAACTCACAGCACATGGAGACAGAGCTTCCAGTTAACCTCATCCTCTTACTGCAGCTCTAACTCACAGCACATGGAGACAGAGCTTCCAGTTAACCTCATCCTCTTACTGCAGCTCTAACTCACAGCACATGGAGACAGAGCTTCCAGTTAACCTCATCCTCTTACTGCAGCTCTAACTCACAGCACATGGAGACAGAGCTTCCAGTTAACCTCATCCTCTTACTGCAGCTCTAACTCACAGCACATGGAGACAGAGCTTCCAGTTAACCTCATCCTCTTACTGCAGCTCTAACTCACAGCACATGGAGACAGAGCTTCCAGTTAACCTCATCCTCTTACTGCAGCTCTAACTCACAGCACATGGAGACAGAGCTTCCAGTTAACCTCATCCTCTTACTGCAGCTCTAACTCATTGCACATATAGGGACAGATTTTTACATTCACTCGTGCATATTTATTCGTTGAAATTTACTTTAAAAATTAAGAACATTAGTTCAGTTTTTAGTTAACACCAAATACAGGCAGAGTGTTTTTCAAATTCAACTATTTGCCAAAAAGGAGTTCCCACAGTGAAGATTTCAAGAAAAGTCTGTCATCTTTCCTCGTGTACAGCATTTGAAAGATGATAAAGCCCTGATTGCATTTAATTTATACTGCAGTACAATTATTTTTCTGAGGTCTGAGGCATTTTAAACCAAAGTATAATTAGAGTACATTTCCACAAGCATGTTATCGATAGACATATTCAGTTTCCAAATTTAAACTTCAAAATAATATATTCTGTGTATAAACACAAATGTAATTTTTACCACAAAATTGGATTCAATTTCTCTTGTTCAGCAATAATTTTAAGCTTTTCTGGATGGACATGGCTGGTTCCAGTTCTTAAGAATGGGTGAC
>CM040747.1:37363365-37449162 GCA_022829145.1 Albula goreensis
TATGAGCAGATTTACCAGCAGGAGTCTGAGTCATTGTCACCTGTCCTGTGCATTCTGAAGGAAATCATAAACAACATACATCTCTGTTATCCATATGTTGGGAATATTATGATATATAGTGATACTAAATCTTTAGTTATTTGCATGCAATATTTGCTAAATTTGCATTGCATTTAAATTAAAACATGCAAGCAACACATCATGTACTTGAGTAGTTTTTTAAATCTCACCTCGAATACAGAAAGCGAGTGCCCAGATGAAGATGGTGATAAAAGTCATTGTTGCTGTGGGTTCTGTTGCCATGAAGGACAGCTCTCAGTCATCAAGTGTTAAACTCACAGGACTATAAACACTCCCAGAGCACTGAAGCATGTGCTGCCAATGCAAAGTGTCTTCTCTATGCAAATGGTCTTCCTGGGTACAGCAGGCACTTGGTTTGACGTAGTGTTTGTCAGTAATGCTGTC
Organism: Albula goreensis; assembly: GCA_022829145.1. Lineage (NCBI taxonomy): Eukaryota > Metazoa > Chordata > Actinopteri > Albuliformes > Albulidae > Albula > Albula goreensis. The sequence continues at coordinate 37,363,831 of CM040747.1, forward strand.
AAAATGAAAATGCTTTTCTATTTTTTACTTTCAGCTTTGTTCGATTGTTTTTGTATGTTTTGGATTTTCCATTTTCCCCTGTCCTCATGCTTTTGTTTTCATTGCACTTTTGTGTTCGCCCCACCGTCCTCATTACTTGTCTAACTGATCGTTCATTTATTTCACCTGCCCTGTTGTTCACCTGTGTCTCGTTTGCTTGTTAGTCTTGTGCATTTATACCCTGTTCATTCTTCTGTTAGCTGTAAGTTTGTCTCAGTGTGTTTTCCACCTGTTCCATTACAAGCCTTTTCATCCTGCCTGTCTGCCCGATGTTACCCATGTGTGTTTCCTGTTTTTTTGATTCCTAATTGCTGGTTTTGCACCTTTGCTGAGCCTGCCTGTGTACGAACTCTATTGCCCATTTTTACGACTGCCCTGGACTGTGGTTTTGTATTTTTGCCGAGTCTCTCTGGTTTTGACCTCTGCCTGATTTCAGACTCTGATTTTGGATTTGTGGACTTTACATTTGGCTGCTTAATAAACTCCCGTTTATCATCTCTGTCAGCACCTGAGTCTCTCTGAGTTCTGACAGTGTCACAGTGCACTTCACACATTAACATTTACAGAAATTACAATCATGACATTGCAGGGTGGTTTAGAAGACCCTGCTGCTTAAAAAGGAGAGCACTATGACTGCATCTGCACTGGCTGTATAAGTGAGGTGCAGATTCACTTCTGAGCTCATATGGGTTGTTGGCTTTTCATAACCATCCTGTTAAATGTCTGCCTGTTTCCATGGATGAGATCCAACTTGTGAATCACTTTTCCTTTCAGGATTCAGCTGTTCCTTGATTAGAATACACTGTTCTGATTTTGCTTTGACGCATTAAATCATTTGGGTACTTGTCATTTTTGTGTTTAAAGCACCTGCTGTTGATCTGATAGATGTCACATGTTGCTTTAGAAACTCACATATTGAAGTTTTGATTCATCAATGTATTTTACACTAGAAAGTGCTGACAATTAGTTTTACTTATTTTTTTAACTTTTTTATTAAACATGTGTGTTGACCCAAAGCAGTATGTAATGATTGGTTGCATCAGTGATCATAGGATAGCTCCTCCCATTTTGGGTTTCATGAAGCCTCAGTCTTCCATCTCTGAGCTGAGGAGGGCTAAAAAAGTAACAAAAGCACCCATGGGCCTCTAGGTCTCTCCCCCTGTAAAACTCTCTTCATACCCTCACCTCTCTGGGTAACCTTGTGGCTGTCCATGGTCCTGAATGCTTCCAGGGCTGTGGGCAGCAGCAGGAAGCTCTGACTGCAGCCAAAGAGGAGTAGCCTTCTCTGCACCTCCTGCACAACAGCCAGGGACACTGAGACACAAGATTTGTGTTTCACTGATTATAATATTCCACAGAATCTATATGACTTTACATTGAAATATGTTTCATATCAGTACATAATCACTCAGAAAAAGTCAATCATTTTCTTGAGCTCAGAGGTGAATTGTGTGTTGTATTGCAGTTGTATTTGATATGATATTCATATTGACTCTGGTCTGAGAGGTTGTGATGTGAGATGGCTGCACTTTATACCACACATGGTTTGTGCACTCTCCACTGTTTATTTTCAGATCCCAGGACAGCAGGGCCAAAAGACAGCAGCTCTCTGAGGAACAGATTATTCTGTAGTGTATTTACATTTGTAAATATGATAGATTTTGCTCATCTTCTCTTTATGTTTCCAAAAATGTTCCAGTGAGAATTAAAATATGTTTATGTATTTTCTTTGGGCCTGATATTGAAAAAGAAAAAAAATCACATACAAACATAACTGATTTTGGGATATAATAGGGGCCCATTGAGAAAGGTATTGTATCAATAAGCAAAGCAGTGAGTGTAATACAGAATAAACTCAGTGCTGTATAACCTGAGGAGACACAATCCCCATGGCATATGGGAGCAGATGGGGGCGCTGAGTTTTCATGCTCTCGTTGGACAGCAAGACATATTTCAGTTGTAGTTGTACAAGTGACCAGCAGGGGACGTGCTGTAACAATCCCACAGAAGCCTGTCGGTGCAGATCGGTCGCTGCAGCGCAGGAAGGTTTTTCAACAGCAGTTATTCAGACTCAGACACTGTGGTGGACTTTCGGTGGTGGGACCAGACTGAATATCGGCAGTAAGTGGGAAAAAATGATTTTTTTCTGCAAGAAACATCTCAAGGTTATATGAGCTGTAATATTTTCTTTGAAGAGTAACCAAGGCGTTTGTACTCTTACTTTCTGTCTGTTCGCGTTTGTTTACGTACGGGGTAACAGATAAAATATGAACATAAAATAGATTACACACATATTTGCTGAAACGAAATGTAACTCATAGTAAAAACAACTCATAACTTTAAATTGCGAGATGAGTGATGTGTGAAAGATGAACACAGGCAAAGGAAATGCGTCTCTCTTGAGTTGGAGGTTTTTGTACGGCCGATGAATGAGACTGTATCACTGTGGTACACTTTCGGCGGCGGCACCAAACTGTCAATTGGACGTAAGTAATATTTCTTTCAGATCTATCCTCATCTGCATTTTTAAATATTTGAGTATTCGTTTTCAGAAAACCCATTGTGTTAATTGTTGGAACTGTGAACTTTGCTTGTGGATATGTTCTATACATTATATCAAGTTATTACTTCGCTTCATAAGAATAAGGGTGCACAAAGCATATTCACCAAAAAAAACTTCTTAAATGCCAAAGTTCATGAAAAGAACATAAATCTCATACACTGTAAAAAGTTGCGGGGATCAAATTTTGAAGAGCGGAGAAATGAAAGCTGTCTCTCCTGAGCGAGAGGTTTTTGTACAGCGGTGTAATGAGTTTGTATCACTGTGGTGGACTTTCGGCGGCACACCAAACTGTCAATTGGACGTAAGTCATTTCTATTCAATAAATTTCTCCGAGCGCAAGCAAGGTAGACACAAATTCACGAATATTCGAAAAGCTTTACAAAATAATATGTACAATAATACGCTAAATTCTGAGTTCGCATAAATGATAATCAAATAGACTTTCTAAATGAAGATTTTTTTAAACGAGTACAGCTCTTTTCCAAAGCCTACACATATATGTTCCACACATTATAAAAAAAAAATTAATTAATTCCATTTGGGTGTCGAAGGTGGTAAAACTGACTCTTATTTCAGCATGTTGGGATACCGCTAAGATCTGGTAACTGCGGATGCGCGCGTAAAGGATATTATTTTGACAATTTCCCTCGATTTCCGAATGCAACATATTTCTGATTTAAACATGAACTACTGCTTGGAAGGATTTACAGTTAACTGCACTTAATGTCTGTGTTTGTTTTGTGATGTGTTTTCGAAAGGTAGATGATAGTCTTTATTTTAAAAAAGCGCGCCATTAAATGAAGTATTACATGTATTATTTAAATATTGTTCAAATTAATAAGTTCTTGTAAGTGTTCGCGTGTGTTACTATTTAACTGAAACTGCCAGATATGTCCAAAAATGGGTCATTTCTAATTGTTTAAATTTTACATTAAATCCCTCCATTATACTTTCCGAAAGTATATCAGTAAAATGTATTATTGAAACAATACAGTTTAATGTAGTTTGATACAATCGAACCAATGGTATTTGTAACATATTTTTTAATTCTTATTTTATTCCTTGATAAATTATGTATTTAGTTTTCATGACCTCTTAAAAGTATAGTTCACTGTATACATCTTGGATAGATACATTTTCATACTTTGAATAAAATACTACTTTAATACGACTACTTTATGAAATTTTAATGAATAATATTATTGGTTAATTTTCAGTCCTTTTATAAATCAAGCAAATATATTTTACAGTGGTGTTACCTATATTTTAATATGTAAGTCATTTAATAATTGCATGATGATGAATATAATTTAATGAAATGGCTCTGGTTGTGAAAGAGGTGTAAAATGTTGCCTTGCTTAGCACTGAGGAACAGTCCCTCTTGTGCTTCACCAAGCTTTCAGTGTAAAGTACAGTCACATGTTGTGTTGATGTGTTGAGTTTGACATTCAGCTCTTACTGTGTGAACGCTCTGATTGGCTCATGCTGCTGTGTCCACTCTGTGACCTCACACCTGTGCTGTGTCTCCCAGGTGACACAGTTCCCACCCTCACAGTCCTGCCCCCCTCCAGTGTGGAGCTGAATCAGGGAAAGGCCACACTGCTGTGTCTGGCCAACAAGGGCTTCCCCTCAGACTGGAAGCTGCACTGGAAAGTGGACGGTAGCAGCTGGAGCTCGGGTGTGGCCGGGGGCGCGGGGGTCCTGGAGAAGGACGGGCTGTACAGCTGGAGCAGCTCCCTGACTCTCAGTGCGGACGAGTGGAAGAAGGCGGGGTCACTGACCTGTGAGGCCACACAGGGCTCACAGTCCGCCGTCCCTCAGACACTGAGGCCAGCCGACTGTTCTGAGTAGGCCGGGCAGAGGCCCAGCTCTCACACTCTGATTACACTGTTTTTACCCTGTTCTGTACTCTGCCTCTCTGCTTCTTACTGCCCCACTGCTGTCACACTGGCCTGTGTGTCAATCCTTCCTCCAGCACCCACATCTTACATGTGCTCTGCTTGTGTTCATCTCCAAATATACTCATGTGTGTTCTCATGTGTGCTGCTTTCTGTGATTTTGGCAAAAGCTGAGTGATTTGAATTCTTTACATAATAAAGACTCTTTGAACAAATTATTTGTTGTCCTGATTTTTATTATAAAAAGTGAAGTTTGGTGCTCTGGTAGATATACATTTCTGTGCAAAGTGTGCACTGGGTGTAAACCATGTGACCTTAGTCCAATTGCTTCTTGTCCATGTTTTTAGAATTAAATATTAATTAAATAGTATATCCATATAAAATTATATCATTTTTAATAAAGTCATAATCACTATAAATATTATTTCAGTCAGTGTTCCAGTATTTCATGTCAGGTTTCCAGGACCCACATGCTGGCCTGACTTTTATAGGAGTCTCACACACTGTAGAAAGTAGAAGGTGGTGATCAGAGACTGTGTGAGAGGTAACTGATCTGGGATCAGTGAAAGAGCAGCAGTTTCCCAGCAGAGGAGAGGAGGAGTGATGTGTGCAGTGTGCTCAGATCAGCTCTGTGCAGCAGGATGTGCGCACAGCTCACACTAACCCCCTGGGGACGGGCCAGACACCTGGCCACCGTGCTGCTCTATTCTGAGAGAGAATCAGTCCCACTGAGGGACAGCAGAAGCAGCCGGCCCCGCCCCAAATATGCAAATGTGACTTTCAGCCCAACAGCTCACAGTTTCTCAGCCCAAAATAGCCCTGACTGAGACAGCTGTGTGCAGCTGGCCTCATATGTGCACTGAAGATGAGGAGGTGGAGGCTTTAGCTCTGTAGTGACGATGAAGGGGAAAAGGGAGGTGGTTGTACCAGGGACCTGCATTTGCATGATGCTCAGATTAGAGATTTCACAGCTGAATGAACTCACACTCTCACATCTGCTCTGAAAGCAGCAAGCACTGCTTACAGCTTAGTGATTTTACTCTCTATCCATCTCTAAATGGAAACTTCAGCATGAATTTCCCTCATCTATTGACACTGTTAGTGTAATAAATAAAATCATGGAAATGGAAGTTGTGTTGTCTTCATCTTCTATGAAACTCACTGTACCAGCACAGAGCTCTCCTCCCCAGCACAGAGCTCTACCCCCCAGCACAGAGCTCCCTTCCCCAGCACAGAGCTCTCCTCCCCAGCACAGAGCTCTGCTCCTCTCTAGCACAGAGCTCCCCTCCCCAGCACAGAGCTCTCCTCCCCAGCACAGACCTCCCTCCCCAGCACAGAGTTCCCCTCCCCAGCACAGACCTCTCCTCCCCAGCACAGAGCTCTCCTCCCCAGCACAGACCTCTCCTCCCCAGCACAGAGCTCTCCTCCCCAGCACAGAGCCATAGCACAGGACTGGCTGGGGCTGTGAAAATAATTTTACCCCAAATCTCAAATTCTTTTGTTTTTCAACTGAGTTCAAAGGCAGACCAATCTGTAATCAGGTTAACTTTTGATCAATATGTTGATATATTACAGAGTGTACCAAATGATAATTATTATGGAGATGTAACAGTGTGACATCAGCTATCTGTGGACTGTAAACTGTATATGGTGTGTGTGTGTGTGTGTGAGAGAGAGAGAGAGAGAGAGAGAGAGAGAGAGAGAGAGAGAGAGAGAGAGAGAAAGAGAGAGTGTTTATATGGTTTTTGTGTGTGTACAAGTGTATTAACTATTCATGTATCACTATTTCACACATTAAATATGAATCACATATCTGTTACTTTCACTCTTAAGCTCTCAGTGAGAATTCCAGGTCTATCATGGCACAGTTCATCAGCAAACTCTTACATGTTCTGGTTTATCTATTTCCAACGCTGTGTTATATCCATGATGCTCTTGGTTTCTACTAGATTTCTAATGTTAACCTCTTCACTTCTGTGTCATTGTAAATTCTTGGTGCACATTAAATAAGTGATATACAGTTATATACAGCTCTCTATCACCCCCTAGAGCCCTGCTGGCAGTACAGCAGTATCCTGGTTCAGTGCCTCCCCCTCAGCACCTGCAGTAGGTCCCAGCTGCAGCAGTCTCTGTGTCTGACTGAGGGAGGTTTTTGTACAGGGCTGTATCACTGTGTGAACCCGCTATAGCTCTGCTGACAGTAGTAATCTCCTGCATCTTCAGCCTGGACTCCACTGATTTTCAGTGTAAACTGGGTCCCAGATCCACTGCCACTGAAACGATCAGGAATCCCAGACTGGCGATTTGTGGCATAATAAATGAGAAGTTTAGAGCCTGACCAGGTTTCTGCTGGTACCAGTGCAGGTTGGTGCTAACACTCTGACTGGCTGTGCAGCTGATAGAGACAGTGTCTCCCAGCTGAACAGACTGGGCTGCAGACTGAGTCAGAACTATTTCTGCCATTGATCCTGAAAAACAAAACATGGGAATGAATTTTAAATACAAAAACTACTGCATTATCAGTGTCAACAAATCAGTAATAATCTTGTAAATGATTTATAAAAGTATGACAGTATTTATTAATTTAATAAAATAATAATAATAAAACACTGTATGTGTGAAATATGAATTAAAGTGTGATCAGTGTCTCTCACCCTGAATAAGGAGTCCCAGCACTGCCAGCAGTAGAGAGAGTGACATCATCATTGTGCTGCCTGTGTCAGTGTGTGTGAAAGGGCTGCACAGTCACTGATCAGTACTGGGGTCTTAAAGTGTGTGAAGCAGAGAGGCAGGACAGGTATGCAAAGCCCCTTCCTCTATACAAATCCTGTCACACACAGTTAGAGGAGCTCTGAGGTGTGAACAGCACTGTGTCTATAGAGGGCTGAGACTCTCTCTGCTGTTTTCACACAGACAGAAAGCTGAATGTTTGTGCTAACACTGCTGCTTCTGTTCTACTGTTATACATGTGTTAAGGAGAAGGGCCAGATGAAAGGTGTGATTCTTTAGTTCTTTGGGTCCTGTTATTTGCACCTTATTGGGTTGCACATTTCATGTGCCACTTGTACATACAACACAATGGGATCATCTTGCTCTTACATCCCAAAATATTTTTTTTTTTCAGTAAGATAACACCATTTTAGTGAAAACAACAAAAAATAAATAAAATAATACTCATAATAATAAACCTGTTGGTTTTTAAACCCCACAACACAAAAATTAGCTACAATTCAGCAAATTTGGTTCAGAGAGCTAAAGCAGGCATTACAAAGAAGGGGGCAATAAGCAAAATGTACAATTAATTACAACAAATCCACACCAGCACAAACACAAATCAAACACACAAAAGGGGAGAAGAGGGCTATGGGCGGCGCCAAAGAAAAGAAACAAAAATAATCAAATTGCCAGTCTAATCTGGTCTAAGGTTTTACCCAGCCATCTAACTAATGACAAAAACAATCGGTCACAACAAAAAAGACCTAACTAACTGCACTGGACTGGCCAACCCAAACCGAATACAGCGGATGGCACTCGCCCCAACCTAGTGTATCTAATGGGATATCCTAGGTATGGATTGTGATATATTTACAGTATATCTCACTTGCCCTTCTTCCCAAACACAGAACAAGGTAATGAACAGAGTTTACAGGGAATACAACACAAGGGTTTAAACGAAACAACAACATGAACATAACAACGGTTTTGAAAATAACAACTAGAAAATAGCAAAAGCAAAAATGGTGAACGAACAGGCGAATCTCCCGAAACACGGACCAGAGGGTTTAAAAACTGTCGCGGGTGGTATGGATTGGTGGGAGCGGGAGCGGACGGAGAGTGGATAGGTTGATGAGGACGCACAGTAACCAGGGTGGACCAATGGGAGATTTATACCTATTCTGAAATGGAAAGCGGGAGAAAAGACGAAACAACAACAGAGAGACAGAGACTATGCACAAACAATACATGCACAACCAAGGGCTTTAACACTGCTACTACAAACCCATGGAACAATATTAAATATCATTAAATGTTTTTCCATGTAGGACACAGCACATGTATCACACAGTATCACAGTATATTTCAGATAGCGTGTCTCTGCAGCTTCGGGTCTCCTCTGTTATAATGTAATTGTATCATAAGCAGCAGATGGGCTCTGTCTCCCTCCTGTGGTCAAAGTGTGTAATGGAGGAGAGCACTCTGGACTGCCCTGACAAGTTAACACTGTTTCTATTCCTTGGGAAGTTACATACAGCTGCTTTACTGTCAAAACTTTTATCATTAAAAATACATTTTATGAACTAGTACTCATTCATCTGGGCAGTTTTGAATTTTTAGTGTCAGAATTTTCCTGTCATTCATTGGTTTAGAAATGATGAAAATTTCAGTGTCAGTATAGGAGTGTAGCAGGAGTTATTTCTGGAGTTGAGTGAACTCCTGAGGCTCAGTGTTTAAGAAGCTGCTACAACAGGATGAGATACAGAGTGTGACTGAGTTATTCCTGAGTCACTGAAGCTCAGAGTTGAAGCAGCTCCTACATTTGTATTAGATTACAGAATGTGAGAGAGTTATAACTGAACCACTGAAGCTCAGTGTGCTGGAGCAGAACCCCTCAGTGTCCTGGGTCAGTGCCTCCCCCCTCAGCACCTGCAGTAGGTCCCAGCTGCAGCAGTGCAGTCTCTGTGCAGTCTGACTGAGGGAGGTTTTTGTATGGCTCTCTATCACTGTGTGAACACAGCACTACTGCTGATGTAGTGGAAACTCTGACAGTAGTAATCTCCTGCATCTTCAGCCTGGACTCCACTGATGGTCAGAGTGAAGTCAGTCCCAGATCCACTGCCACTGAATCGACCAGGAATCCCTGAGATACGTTTATTTGCATACTCTATCAGGAGTTTAGGAGCTTCTCCAGGTTTCTGCTGGTACCAGAATGTGCAATGATCCCCATCACTGTCTTTATACACAGCAGGACTGGTTCTACAGCTCAGGGTGACAGTGTCTCCTATGAGAGCAGATTTACCAGCAGGAGTCTGAGTCACAGTCACCTGCCCTGTGCATTCTGAAGAGAAGAAGTAGAAAAAAATCAACCACACTACTTTAATATCCACTCAAATATCACACCTTTGCCCATAAATAAATATCTTACAAACATTTACCAATATTATTATAATTCAATTAAAAACAGTTGAATAAAATGTTCTTGAGTATTTCAAAAATCTCACCCTGAATACAGAAAGTGAGTGCCCAGATGAAGATGGTGATAAAAGTCATTGTTGCTGTGGGTTCTGTTGCCATGAAGGACAGCTCTCAGTCATCAAGTGTTCAACTCACAGTACTATAAAAACTCCCAGAGCACTGAAGCATGTGCTGCCAATGCAAAGTGTCTTCTCTATGCAAATGGTCTTCCTGGGTACAGCAGACACTTGTAGCCCAGCAGTGCTGTGGACTGGAGACTGTGGGCTGTGACAGAGAGAGAGTTCAACAGCAGCACCAGGACAGCAGCAGAGGTGTCAGTCACTCTGGTTTGACATAGAATCACAGTTCACTTCACACATTAACATTTACAGAAATTTCAATCATGACATTGCAGGGTGGGTTAGAAGACCCTGCTGCTTAAAAGGGAGAGCACTATGACTGCATCTGCACTGGCTGTATAAGTGAGGTGCAGATTCACTTCTGAGCTCATTTTTGGGGCTCATTGTTGGCTTTTCATAAGTATCCTGTTAAACATCTGTCTGTCACCATGGATGAGATTTAAATGATTTAATGTGTCAAAACAAAAAGTGCCAAAATCAGGACAGTGTATTTTCATCAAGGAATAACTGAATCCTGAAAGAGGAAAGAGTTGTTCCTCGATTAGAACACGCTGTCCTGATTTTGTTCATTTTGACACATTACTGTAAAACACTTTGTCATGTTGGAATTGAATCAAAACTACATATTGAAGTTTTGACTTAATTGCAGTTTGGTAAAACAGAGATTCGGGAGAAGAACTCTCAGACAACCTCTCTACCTATCGTACCCCTTCCGGTCCCTACAGGTATATAAACACCACGTACCTTTACCCATCGTGCTCAGCATTTCCGGCATTCAGTTTTACTGCGTCGCCTAGATCGCACTGCTCTTAAAAAAATGGATATCCAAATCCATGCCTCTGACGAAGACCTGTCCGGCGCCCCAGAGGCAGGCTTCTCCTCGACTTCCTCACGGGTTGGTTCCCGTGTCAGCCTCCCTGCATCCCCGGCTCGCGGTCGCCGACCGATCCGACGCCTCTCTCGCAGGCTGAGATCCAGGGCCGTCTCTCGGAGATCTCCTTCCTCCTCTTCTCTTGACTCCCGTCGACCGAGGTCCCGTTCCCGCAGCCCGGCGGCTCCTGAGGCCATCGTTCGCCGTCAGCCGGCAGTTCTTTCCAGGACCGGAGAACTGCAGCTTTCCAATTGGACTGTGCCCCGCCTCCGTGAAGCTCTGGAACTCCGAGGGATTTCTTTTCCCCGGACTGCGCGGAAAAGAGACTTGTTTCTGCTGCTTGCGGAAGCCCTCCGCACTCAAAACCTGGCAGTCCCCGCCCACTCTTCCCAGTCAACGTCCGGCGCAGCGCTGCCGTCAGAGGACCTTCGCTGGACCCTGAGGCAGTCCAATGCTGCGCCTGTTTCCTGCAGTGTCGCTGCCAGGAGTGCTACTGCGGCTCTCGCCCAGTCTCGCTCTCTTCCCCTCCCTCCCCCTCTCTCCCCCTCACGTGCCGGCCGGGCTGGAGTCGGCAGGCTCTACCTGGCGCCTTCGGCGTCAGCTAACCTGCCATTGCACGCTCCCGAGCGCCAGGCAATGAGGTCCTCTCCCCTCCCTGCTGCCGTTGCCCTCGCTAGAGCCGGCGAGTCCCGCCAGGCGCCCTCAGCGCTTGGCGTCCAGCCTCGGCCCGCTCGCGGGGTTTCGGCGCAGCGGCCCTCCTCCCCCTGCTGCAGCCGCTCTCGCTGGAGTAGACGAGCCGTACCTGGTGCCCTCGGCGCCGGTCGTCTCGTCTCTGCACGCTCCCGAGATGTCGGCTACGCAGCCTCCCCCAGACGCCACAGCCTTTGCGGAGGTCGACGGGCCCCTCCTGGTGCACTCGGCATCAGCATGCCCGTTCTTGCACGCCCCGAGGCATCGGCTCTGCGGCCCCCTCTCCCCCCGGTCGCCACCCTTGCCGGAGTCGGCGGGCTCCAGCCGGCGCCATCGGCGCTCTCTGTCCTGCCCTTGCACTCTCCCAAGACGTCGGCACTGCGGTTTGCTTTTCCCCCGGCTGCCCTGGTCCCTCCCGGAGTCGGCGAGTTCCAGTCGGCGCACCTCGCGCCCGCCGGACAGCCCCTGCACGCTTCTGGGACTCAGGCGCTGCGGTCCGTTCCCCAGCTGCTACCGTCCCGGCCGGAGCAGGCGGGTTTCCCAGACGCACCACGCGCCCTCCGACCAGCTCCCCTGGCTCCCCGCGGACCGGTTCAGCTGCCCCCAGCTCACGCTACGTATCCTTCCCTGCATCCTGCTCCGTATCCACCTCTGTATCCTCCTACTACTGCCGTGTCTGCTGCTGTCTCTCTCTCTCACTCTCTCCCAGGTCCCCAATTTTCTGCCCGCTCCTTCCGCCACCAGTGTCCGGTCCTACAGCCTGTCCACGGCCGCCGTGATGCCTCCTCCCTCGAATGCCCCGTTTTCGAGCCTACGCCAGTGTCTGCCCATCTGCGCTCGCAGATTTTGCAAGGTGCGGACGTGTGTTTGGCATCCCTGCTTTCACCTTCCCCCTCCTACGAACGCAGGGTTCTGGAGTGTGACGGCATCACGGTCGCGCTCAGGGCTCCTTCCTCCTCCTCCTCTAAGGTGCTAACTTTCCCTGAATTCTGCTTAGCTTTTAGTCGTTACACCGACATTATCTGCTCTGTGTTCCCTCACCGTCGCAGAGAGCTGGCTGACTATTTGGCTATCGTGGCGGATTTAGCCATCCGTTTTGGGGGTTCCCATTTTTATGCATACCATAAAATGTTTTCTGCCAAATGTGCCGCTAAGGTAGCTCAGTTCAACGTATGTCCTTATTGGGGGGTTCTGGACTCTGACTTATACTGTCGGGTTTTTCTGGGGTTGAGAGCTTCTGTTTGCGGTGTTTGTCAGTCTACTGAGCATGCTACCCGTTTATGTGCCATGGTAGCTCCCGCTACCTCCATCGCGGCTGGTGCGGCTAATAATGTCCCGACAGCTTCTGCTGTCGTCACCTCCCCCGAGGTCGACATCAAAGGGCGCCCCATTCTTCTCGTTGGAGGGAAATCAGTATGTAATGATTTTAACCACTCCGGTTGCTTCAAAACCGGGTGCAAATTTTTCCACGTGTGTAGCTTTTGCGCCGGCGCTCACGTGCGCCCAGTATGTCCTGTCTACCGTCGCACTGCCCCTTCGGGCGCTGCGTGAGTATATTCACATCTGTCCAACCCCGTTTATTTTTCAAGGCTCAGTCATGCACTCCGCAACCATCCCGATCCACTTTTCGTTTCCTTTCTCCATCATGGTCTCACTCACGGTTTTTCCCCCGGTTTGGTCGCCCTACCCGTCTAGTAAGTTATTTGGGAACCTCCATTCGGCCGAGGCTGAGCCCGGCGTTGTCGATTTGTTGTCGTTCGTCCCCTCCGTTTCCTGCATTCCGTGTAAATCCAATCAGAATTGCTGTCTGCTGACCTCGCCTCCTAGGTCCCTTCCCTGCTCGATCTAGTCGTACCGGACGAGTTTTTGTCTGGGCGTAGTGTTTGCGGCACGCGATCCTCGTCCGTTCGTAGACGCTCCGCCAGCCGTGGGTTTTTGGTGCTTATTGTCGAGGCGCCGGTTTGCAGCCCCCTGGCCGGTCGAATTCTCCTCCCTCCCGCCTACTTCCGAGTCCTCCGCATTGTTTTGAATTTATTCCGTGGTTGTTGCTGCTGCTGTATTTTGGGGGTCGGAACGGTCTTAAAAGAAAGTCTAGTTTCATCCTGACAACAGGGCCACCGTCGCAATAATGAATAAAGGCCGTTCACGTTTCATCACTAGCATGTCACTTTTCTGCCGTCTCACACGAGTGTCAATACGCCATCAGTTCACCGTACGTGCCGATTACATTCCCGGTAACTATAACTCAATTCCTGACAGTCTTTCTTGTTTCCAATTTCAGAAATTATTCAGTTCGGCCCCGGAAGCTCACGGGAGGATACCAGAAGTTTAGACCGAGGCTTTTCCAAACCTAGACAACCAGCACGCCTACATACTCTCCCACTGCATTCATGTCCCGTTCCGGTTACATCAACCCTCTCGTAGGCATCACTCTGTCAGCTCCCTTCTCACTCGCATTCTTCTGATTCCTCCGATGCTCATAATTCACCGTGTTTTCAACTCCGTATATGTCAGGTTTTCCGCTAACAATTTTGTTCTTTTTAATTTAGAATCGGAGCAGCAACCACAGCGGCACAAAAAATGGACTTCCTGATCATTTAACGAAACGCCTGGGTCGCTGGTCATCAGACGCTGTCCAAATGACATTCGTTTTGCCCACTGCTCATTATTCCATTGATGATTACGTAGAAATATCAAACCTAATCTCATATTCTGTTTCCAGGGCTGGCAGTCTTTTGGGGTTTCCCTCTCCACGAGTACGGACGACTCCTCCCCTTTTGACGCCAAGCCCAAGTTCATTCTTTTCTATCCCTTATCAATAAACTCCTCCTAAAATACTATATCGTTGTCTGAGAGTTCATACTACTGAATTGCAGTTTGGTAAAACAGAGATTCGGGAGAAGAACTCTCAGACAACCTCTCTACCTATCGTACCCCTTCCGGTCCCTACAGGTATATAAACACCACGTACCTTTACCCATCGTGCTCAGCATTTCCGGCATCCCACCTCCTCCCCATCTCCACCTTCATCCTCTCTTTCTAGGGGGGATTCATAATCCTAACTGCTATTTCTATTTCTTTCAGCCAAAGGGAGGGGGTTTCCTCTCCACGAGTAATGGGACGACTCCTCCCCCTTTTGACGCCAAGCCCAAGTTCATTCTTTTCTATCCCTTATCAATAAACTCCTCCTAAAATACTATATCGTTGTCTGAGAGTTCATACTACTGAATAATGCATTTCCATGACTGCAAAGTAAGTAATACAGTCATTTAACACTTCTCTTGTAAAAGCAAAACTTAGTGCTGCGTAATATATTACAAGTTTCTGTATGTGTATTTATAACATTAAATTAAACCCATGCATAAGTTTCATGGGTTTTTGAAGTACATTGTATTGTATCCCAATAATTATTAGCCTATATGTTTGATAAAAGAATAGGGTCATTCATGCATTTTTGGATCAGTATTACATTTTCAAATATATATGGTTATCATCTATGAGAACTACACAGAGAAATGAATAATAAATCCCATAAAATTTGATGTCCATTATGAACTCTTGTTGGTTTTGTAAAAATGCAAGTTATAAGATATGAGATAAGATACAAGTAATATTTCATCATAAAATAATATAATGTATGCAATGAAAATACATTTCAACATTATGTCACTTCCTTCTATATTAGTTACCAAGAGACTTTTACATTTTTATTCATGTGTATTATATTTTTCTAAATAGCCCATATGTACACTTTTATTTTAAAACAGCCTAAATAACACATCCAATTTTTTCAGAATGTGCCTCATTTGGCCTAGAAATTAAATCATATACAAATACTGTACCATCGTAAAGACCACTGTGCTGGAATGTGCTTCAACATCATGGAGTAAGTTAGACTGTTGTTGGTGCTCTTATAAAACTGTTATCTAAAACATTTTATTCTTTTAAATTTACAACATAGAATTGGACAGAATTCACATCATTCTGTTTCCCAGCAACAGTCGTAAGTTCAAGTGGTCTAGAATTTTCAGTATTTCAGCTTCTATGATGTCACAATAGGAATGTTCTTAAAATACAAACAACTATCAATTAATATGTCATTTGGACTTTTCATTGATTGAAACTATATCATACCAAAATGTACCAGTCACTTAGAAGAGTAGAGGACAATATTGTGTTCCACTATTTTCTTGGACAGCTACATCTTTCAGACTTGTAAGTGGATACCTAAAGCTTTTCCTCAAATGCAGTGTCTCTTTGTCATTACTTCAAATTAATTGATCAGTTCTATGTTTGAATCTAACAGATAGGCTAAAGTTATTGCAGGAGTTTTAATGTTTTACCTTTATATAGCTTGTTAACAAGCCAGCTATGTTGAGTAACTCAAGTAAGGGTGTCATATCATACATGAGAATGGTCAATGTTGGTGCAAACTTGTTTTACCTTAAGGTGCTAGTATTTCCATACTGAATTAATTTCACTACACAAGTAATTGTGATAAAAGTGGCATTATGAAATAAAAGTTTTTTTGTTAATTAAAACAGATTGCTTGAAAAAAGCCATTTGGAAATAAAATGTATTACCATGAAATAAAGATCAAGTAATTCATTACTACTTCATTACTGAGTAAAATTTAAACATGATAATGAAAATAGATTAGACCTAAACAGTGACTTGGCAGATTAGGCAGTGACCGACAATCAGGTACACAAATCACTCAATGACGTGCTCCAAATTCTTCACAAACACGGACATGATGAACTACCCAAGGACTCACAGACACTTCTCTCCACTCCACAAGTACTTGAACGCCAGGCAAGATGTAACGGCGAATACATTTATTATGGCTTAGAAACTGGCATACGCAGCACACTCCTGCAGTGTCCAGCCTCTACAGAACACATTCCTGTCTGTATTAATATTGATGGTGTACCGTTATTCAACTCTCGTGGAGCTCAGTTCTGGCCCATGTTGGCAAAGACCAATAGATTTGAGCCTTTCGTTGTCGGTCTTTTCGGTGGCATGACGAAAGCAGAACCACTGGAAGACATGATGTCCAAGACTTAGTGGTAGATATTAGGAGGCTGGAGGAAAAGCACAATGGAGGAGTCATACAGGCGCATTTAAAAGACTTTATATGTGATGCTCCTAAAAAACATCATCTACCACACTGGATACTACAGCTGTGAAAGGTGTGAAGAGGAAGGTGAATGGTTGGGAAAAGTAGTGTTCAACAACAAGGATACATTCCCATGAGGGACAGATGAAAAGTTCAGCCAGATGGACTACAGAGTGAAACATCAGCATGGGGAGCCACCACTGATCAGAGCAGGCATCCCATGAGTCAGCTCATTTCCCCTGATTATACGCACCTTGTCTGCCTTGGAGTAGTGAGGTGCATCCTTGTGTTACTTGTGTCAGATCTCCAACCCTCACAGGCTCCCTCCTAGACAGACAGCTGAACTGTCCAATGGACTCCTTGGATTGAGGAATGCAATGCCCAGTGAGGTAGCAAGGAGGCCCAGATCACATGGACAGATGGAAAGCAGTTTATCCCAGACAGTTTCTGCTATACACTTGACCAGTGGTGCTCCATGGGATTGTGAACCCAGAATTGTACCACCACTTCCTCTGGCTAACAGTTGGAATGTCGATCCTTCTCTCTGCAGATCGTGATTGGAGAAACCAATTTCTGCCATATGCAGCTGAGATCCTCAATCATTTTGTGGTCAACAGCACCGAGGTCTGTGGAGACAAATTCACTGTCTACAATGTGCATGATGTAAAACACCTCCATGAAGATGTTGCACATAAATACAGTTACTACAGAGCCAGAACTTGACAAGGAAAGCTGTTTGTCTACCACATAGTGGAGGACATGCCATCTTCCCTTTATCGCATGAAACAGAGTGAATCACAGAATTATTCTGTTTTTAAATAATTAATATTTGTTTTTTTTTTTGAAAGACAGTGATAGAGTGGGTAGTGTGCTTGTTTTTTAATCTGCCCTTTTGTATTTGTTTTTGACAATAGTTTTTGCAAGTGCTGTTTGGATCGAGTGTGACAAACATTTCGAAGGTGTCATCCCAAAAATCTTGGCCCAGGAAGACAAAAATGTTGTGCGATGGCCAAAGACCCAGGTGCAGTCAGTCTGTAAAAAAAAACGATAGACCCAGCGAAGGACTGGCTCACTTTCCAGCTGTTGAAGATGAAAATGATGTTAGCTATGATGGCTGTCTTAATATGTTTGTTTTTTGTGTTTGTAAAAGACAAGTGAGTGGGAATACATTCCTTGAACTAATTAGAAATCAGTTTTTGTAAGATTTTTGCAGATAACCAGTTTATCACAAAATATTGTGCAGAATGATGTATGAATATCCTTTTGACTGTTTTCCATCTAGATAAGAATACAGGTCTGCAGGCATTTCCAAAGCCTCCTAACATCCTGAAGAACAAAACTCCTGCGACCATCGTTCAAACCACTCCTAAAGGTAAGTAGAGTGGGCTGCCTTAACAGACCAGTGTTCAGCAGAAATAGAGCGTTATTGTTGGTATGATTGACAGATCATTGCATATTGTAGTGTAAATACTCACACTGCATATGTAATTAAGTTCTCTATTTGCCAGGATAGCTACACTATGCAAGTTAAAGTTTTAATAATTAGTAACCCCTTCACTGACCGATCACATTTTAGAAGCTTCCTATCATTCTACTTACATGGTTTGTATAGAGCTGAGCTTGAATACAAATCAAGTCATCTGAACTGGTGTCAAAGGTAAGTTTCATACATTGTGTTAAAATTTGACTGCAGAATCATCCCCAGATCATAATGACCAGTCGGCCTGGAGTAGACGGCTGCCAGATTCATCCTCAGAGGATGCTGAATGTGAAATTCCTGGTAGACATCGTTAGATACGTTGTGTAGCAATCATTACACGATTGCACTGTTCTGATGGGATAAGCCGTGGAGGTTAAATAAACAATATCACACGAGTGGGAGCACTGTTATAGTGAATATCAGCATGACTGTGATGTGGTCGTAGATGCCGAAGATAATCACAGCTGTGCTGATAAACGCAAGTAAACATAAGTGCCATGTTGGTGTTACAGGGCAGTTCAGCTATATAAGGGAGCGCTCCAACTCTTCCAGTCACCGATCATGCCATGGAAGCGATAGAAGATGCTCCGCTTCTCGTTCTCAATCGCCCTTGGGTTCATATCCTGGAGGTTCATCTTCTAGATGTGGTAAGATAATCAGCTTTTCAGAAAACATTGTCAGCGACCATTTTTTGGGGGGAGGACAATTTCAAGTAGTACCTGACTGAATACAAAATGTTAAAACAATTAAAAGTAGTCCAGTTGCTTAGTTATCAGTTCCTGTCTTACAAATGCAGGATTAAGTGTGCAGCTAAAATTAATTTCTTTTGATATAAATTTCGTTTCGAAACACCAAGGGATCCAACTGGCCACAACATGGATGTATTTCCAACACCCATTTCCAGTAAGTAATCACCTTGTCTTGTGTACTAATATATTTGTACTATTATAGATATGCATATAGCCCACTGTTGATGTATTTATCTGCATATGTTGAGACAGCAGAATAAAGCAGGTGCAGAGCACAAATCAGAGTCCACTCAGCTTCTCCTCACTCAGCGCACGGTCTGAGCTCATAGCTTCATATGCACAGAGGAATGTTATCAATATGAATGTCATCTTCAGACAGAGATCACTTACCTTTTTCCCCCATTCATACGGACTGTTCTGGACAAACTGCTTTGCCAGTGCTGAATGTGTTCACAGTGACAGGCCTTGTTCCTGCGTAGACTGTTTGTGCATCTCTCCCGTCTTTCTGTTTGTTTTTTCGTCTTTCTCCCGCTTTTCATTTCATACTAGGTATTCGTCTTCCATTGGTCCACCCCTGATTAGTGTGCGTCCTCATCAACCAATCCACTCTCTGTCCGTTACACCCTGTAAAAATCTGTTTATTACCCTGTTGCGTGTTTGGGAAGAAGAGCAGGTAAGATATACTGTAAATAATAATCACACTTCATACAGTCTGCTTACTTCTAGGATATCGCCTGTTAGATGCACTATGTTAGGGGCGAGTGCCACCCACTGTGTTCGGTTTGGGTAGGTCAGTCTAGTGTAGTAAGTTAGGTCTTTGTTTTTTTGTGACCTATTGTTTTTGTTATTAGTTGGCTAGCTGGGTATTCACCTTAGAATAGATAAGACTGGCAATTTGGTTATTTTTGTTTCTTTTCTTTGGTGCCGCCCATAGCCCTCTTCTCCCCTTTTGTGTGTTTGATTTGTGTTTGTACTGTAGTGTATTTGTTGTAAATAATTGTACATGGTGTTTATTGCCCCTTCCTTTGTAAATACCCCCAGCACAGTACGCCTTGTAAATAAACCGCACACCCCGTTGTTAACACTTAACTTTTTGGTTGATTGCGTGGTTTAAATCTGAGAGACTGAACTAGTTATATCTGTAGTGTTGAACTGGATTGGACAGCGGTGCTGTTTCCATCAACAGCTTCACACCTGAGCTGACTCTTCCTCACCCTTACAGCTGTTACTGTATTATCCTCAACAATACTACGGTCACTTGGGTGCCACCTCAGTCCCTTGTGTTGAATACAGTGTGAAAGTGAGGCACTTAAGCACAAACAATACACGCACAACCAAGGGCTTTAACACTGCTACTACAAACCCATGGAACAATATTAAATATCATTAAATGTTTTTCCATGTAGGACACAGCACATGTATCACACAGTATCACAGTATATTTCAGATAGCGTGTATGTGTAGCTTCAGGTCTCCTCTGTTATAATGTAATTGTATCATAAGCAGCAGATGGGCTCTGTCTCCCTCCTGTGGTCAAAGTGTGTAATGGAGGAGAGCACTCTGGACTGCCCTGACAAGTGAACACTGTTTCTATTCCTTGGGAAGTTACATACAGCTGCTTTACTGTCAAAACTTTTATCATTAAAAATACATTTTATGAACGAGTACTCATTCATCTGGGCAGTTTTGAATTTTTAGTGTCAGAATTTTCCTGTCATTCATTGGTTTAGAAATGATGAAAATTTCAGTGTCAGTATAGGAGTGCAGCAGGAGTTACTTCTGGAGTTGAGTGAACTCCTGAGGCTCAGTGTTTAAGAAGCTGCTACAACAGGATGAGATACAGAGTGTGACTGAGATATTCCTGAGTCACTGAAGCTCAGTGTTGAAGCAGCTCCTACATTTGTTTGAGATTACAGAGTGTGAGAGAGTTATAACTGAATCACTGAAGCTCAGTGTTGAAGCAGCTCCTACATTTGTATTAGATTACAGAGTGTGAGAGAGTTATAACTGAATCACTGAAGCTCAGTGTTGAAGCAGCTCCTACATTTGTATTAGATTACAGAGTGTGAGAGAATTATAACTGAACCACTGAAGCTCAGTGTGCTGGAGCAGAACCCCTCAGTGTCCCGGGTCAGTGCCTCCCCCCTCAGCACCTGCAGTAGGTCCCAGCTGCAGCAGTGCAGTCTCTGTGCAGTCTGACTGAGGGAGGTTTTTGTACGGCTCTCTATCACTGTGTGAACACAACACTACTGCTGATCACATGTACACTCTGACAGTAGTAATCTCCTGCATCTTCAGCCTGGACTCCACTGATGGTCAGACAGAAGTCAGTCCCAGATCCACTGCCACTGAATCGATCAGGAATCCCTGAGTTACGTGATGTTGCTCCATAGATCAGGAGTTTAGGAGTTTCTCCAGGTTTCTGCTGATACCAGGCCAAGCAATTGTTGGTACCACCACAGTTGGTGTTAACTGCAGGGCTGGTTCTACAGCTCAGGGTGACAGTGTCTCCTATGAGAGCAGATTTACCAGCCGGAGTCTGAGTCACAGTCACCTGTCCTGTGCATTCTGAAGAGTGAAAAAATATTTAATCAAAACAGTCATGTACAAAAGAAATATATTTTCACAACTTTTCACTTCAAAAACCAAATGTATTGCAAATTAAACAAAACAAAACAATATTTTTTGTTTAAAGAGCAAAAAATTGGTATATTTTTATGAATGTAATCTCACCCTGAATGCAGAAAGCGAGTGCCCAGATGAAGATGGTGATAAAAGTCATTGTTGCTGTGGGTTCTGTTGCCATGAAGGACAGCTCTCAGTCATCAAGTGTTAAACTCACAGGACTATAAACACTCCCAGAGCACTGAAGCATGTGCTGCCAATGCAAAGTGTCTTCTCTATGCAAATGGTCTTCCTGGGTACAGCAGGCACTTGTAGCCCAGCAGTGCTGTGGAGGCAGACTAGGGCTTATGGGCTGTGACACAGACAGAGCAGTTTAACACTGGTGTAACAGTGTCTGGACAGCAGGACCACAATCCAGACCAACATCATTCACATTTTGCCATCATATTCTTTTTCTCACATGTACCCCTGTTAAACAGCACATACACCCCTCCTCTGACTCATCTCTATAGATGCAGCAGTAACACACAGTAATATAAAGAGTAATAGACAGTGTATTAGGTAACACTGCAAACTTTGTGTACTGATGACATTAAATGAAGGGCAGCAGTGTTGTTCTCTGTTTCATGTTTCTTTTTAAACAACATTTATTTTGTGTTTAGTTTTTCCCAATTTGAATGGGAAAATATATTTTGAATATTTGCATGGAAATATACACCAGGATTTGATGCCAAACTTTAGCTTCAACTCTGTTATTACAGTGTTATTACATCAGGTGCAATAGTACTGCTCTGTCTCCCTCCTGTGGTCACTGTATGTAAAGGCAGCTTGTGTGACAGTTTGAATGGAGCTGCTGTAGACCGAGTGGTTTCACAGACCAATACACTACATATAAATCAGTGGTGACTGGAGACTCAAGAAATTGGGGAGGACAGCAGCTGAGCAGAGGAGGGAAAAGCAGCAGAGTGTCAAAGAAAATAAGGTTTACAAAACAGCAATATTTTTACAAAAAAGAAAAAAAAATGTTGCATGGGTCTTTAAAATACATTGGATTGTTTCCCAAGAATTATGAGCCTGTAAGTTTGATTCAGAATAAGGTCATTCATGCATTTTTGCGATGTTTTTGCAAAATAACACATTCAAATATTCACCCTCAGTAGAGTTTTAGCTGCTGTCAAATGCTTGTTCAGTCTTTTTCTCCTCAGCTCTCCATGTAGTCATTCTGTAATACCTTTCCAGTTCCTGTAAATATAATACTTATATTATTCTTAATATTTTTAAAACATTGCATTCTTTTCAATTTAGAACATAGAATTGGACAGAATTCACATCATTCTGTTTCCTGCAACAGTAGTAAGTTGAAGTGGTTTAGAATTTTCAGTATTTCAGCCTCTATGATGTCACAATAGGAATGCTCTAAAAATGCAAACAACAATCACTTAATATGTCATTTCGACTTGTCATGGATTTCAACTATTCATACCAAAATTTACCAGTGACTTACTATAACAGAAAACAAAACGTTGTGTACCACTATTTTTTTGGACAGTTACATCCTTCAGACTTGTGAGTAGATACCTCAAGCTTTTCCTCAAATGTGGTGTCTCGATGTCATTACAACAAAACTAATTGATTGACTACAGATATTGCAAGAGTTTTAATGTTTTAACTTAATATAGCTTGTTAGCAAGCCAGATATTCAGGGTAACTGAAGTAAGGATGTCATATTGTATATGAGAATTGCCAATGTTGGTACAAATGTGGTTAACCAAATGGTGCTAATATTTTAATTCTGAATTAATTGCACTTTACAAACAATTGTAACAAAAGTGACATTATGAAATGAAAGTTTCATTATGAAATAAAACAGGTTGTTTGAAAAAAGCCATTTGGAAATACAATTTGTTAAGAAATAAAGATCAAATTATTAATTCCTACATTATTCTGAAGTAAAAATTAAACATGATAATGGTATGGTAAATATCTCACTGTTTATTGATGGTTTCTATATTCATTTGATTATTTACTTCATACACATATTTGTTTAATTAATTTTGATTAAAATGGCACTCCACGACTATGATGTCACAATGGGAAGGAAGTCCAGATGTTGAACACTGACAACTGATGCAGAATAGAACATAAAGAACAGACAGAAAGGACATTTCTGCCCTATAATTCTGAAGTCAGTAAAATCAGTGCATATTAAAGGCAGATGAATGAGATTATTACTGTGTTCCAAACCAGAAATACTTTCTCCATAGAGAGATCCGCAAAGGTTGGAAGTTAGCAAATAAAATAATGAAATTTATTCCATCAATATAGCCAGTTCTGTTCTGTATACATTCTGCTTGTAGCTCAGCCAAAATACTTGATTATCCTGGGCCTTGCTGGGACAGAACTAAAGGGTAACTTTACATAAAAACCAAAGGCACTTGTTTTGCCTTGTTGTTAGGTAAGTCAATAATGGTTTGGTTAGTTCCAAACATGGTTATTTAGTTCCAAACAAGGCATTTAAGTGACCGTCATTTAAATGGTGATCATGCAGAGTATGGTGTCTGGTACAAAGAGAGGGCAGTACAATCATTTGAGATGGGCACAGGTGAAGTTGTGCTTTCTCCTGTTTTATATTTGCATGCCATATAATTCACACAAAGCTGAAGTTTAAATTTCATTAATATGCAAATCAAATATATTTGTATATGACAAGAATTTATTTCTCCTTCAATAAATTAATATTGTTAGCAAACTTGAATGTAGAAGTTGTTGTGGCTGGGCGTGAACGGTGCGCTCACAAGATGTGTGTCTCTGCAGAATGTCCCTTGATCCAGAATGTCCCTCTCCTTGGAGCTTTGGATCCTGGCGTTCACCGTAATCGTGTCCCTGCCTGACCATCCGCCTCTTCCTGAGGAGGCCCTCCTTTCATGTCAGCTGACTAAAGAAAGGGAAGAAGAAGAAGGTATCAGACCAGCCAATGAAAGGAGTCGGCTACCCATCCCTGTTACAGAACCCCGCCCCCTCCCTGCAGATCCCAGGAGGCAGAGTACATGGTCAAACAGGAAGAAGAGCGAAACAGGTGAGGAAATCCCTCTTAGTCGTAAAAACATGATATTCAATATCACTGATAACACCATATTTAACATGTGGCTATAACAGATGCAATAAGGATTTAAGGATTTATAAATTTATGGAATCCAGAAAATGGATTTAGGCAGAACTGAGGCATTGTGGGATAGAGTGCACTGAAGTCATATTGCATCCCTAACTAACATGGACAGTAACCTATGAGGTAACAGTTCGGTGTGTCCATACTGCAAAACCACATGCTAACTTGGTAATTTATGTAACGTGTACTTTATGTGTAATTTATGAAATCTTTTCTGTTCCCTGTTTGTCTCTGAGTCTCAGTCTCTCTGGTAGCCGATGCATCTCAGCCTGACACTGAAAGGAGTCCTGGACTTGCGCCAGTGAAGAGTGCACCTGGAACGACTAAGTCTATGAAAAAGAAGCACAAAGGTAGGATTACAGACTCAGTTCAGTCACATTGACAGTCCATCCTTCCTACAGTAGCATGGGAGTATTTTCTCCCAGTCAGCTTTCAGGAAGTAGAGGCATCAGTCTGTCTTTAAAACAACATTTAAAGTAACATTCACCACTGCAACAGAGATGACACTTAGTAACAACAGAGGAATCAGTTACATGGTGGAGAAATCAGTCACAGCTGAGACGTCAGCTATAAACTGCTCCCATGTGCAAAGAAGATAAGGTTTGACCAGAACTCTCTGCTGATGATGGAGACATCCAGCGAGACCGAGTTGATTAGAGGATGGTATCATTGATATGTTTTCTGTCTGAAAATAATATTCTCAGATTTATTGAAGCACACTGTTCTAACTACTATCCATGACAGAGCTGGGTGAAGGGAGTTATATCAGTGTCTGTATTTCATACCCAGTGATTATGCACATAGATCAGAGCAGATCAAGATGTTATGAATGAAAATTATAATGTACTGCTTTTATGTACATTTAACTTTAAATATATGGCCATGCTGCTCAAATGAGTAGACCATGTTAGATTGACAAACTGTTCATTTCTCCCAGAGTTTTAGCAGTCAGAGTAGAAAGACTCTCAGACACTTCTCACCTTACACTGCTAACATTTACCTTGAGTCTGATTTATGTAGGTCTAGCTCTGAGTTAGAGCTCTAGTTCACCCAGTCTGCTTGGCTCCACTTAATGAGCAGCCAGCCTCTGACTGTTCACCTCGTTCTCAGGCTCTTGCTGAGTCTGTTGAATTGTCTCCACACAGCAGTTCCTCTGCTTATGCCTCTGCTGGGAGGAGATGATGTGGGGACAGAGGCTGAGAGTCTACCAAGGCTCTGTCCTCACGTGGCTCCTGGCCATCACCATGGAATCAAGGATGCCTCTACCTGCCAGCACACATGAGTCTCTCTCCTCTGTCTTAGGATGTCCTGATCAGCACCAGCTCCAAATAAATGCATTTGGTTACGCAGTAAGAGAGCGCCCACGCTACAGCGCTCACTATGAAATCATGCATATGATGTGAATAGTTGCAGATTACCATGAGCAAAGGGTATGTGTTATTCCATATGGTTATCTGTTTAAAGACTGTTTGTGCTGACCTCATCAAATGAGGGCCATTTGATGCTAAGATTACAACATTCTGTTGTATGATTCAGACAAACCAATATGTATTTAATAATATCAGTCTGGGCCACATACTGATAAATAACTAGTCAGGACAGCAGCGATTTTGTACTGTACTTAGACTTGATGATTTTCCACACCACAAGGGGGAGCCATCCTACTGTGATATAAGAGGGGTTATATGGTCTCTATTTGAGAAGAACCACAGAGACACCATAATAATGATTATGAAACACCTCTGTAGAACACACATCAGTCCAATGGAGGGGCCAATAGTTCCTCACTTTCACACTGTATTCAACACAAGGGACTGAGGTGGCACCCAAGTGACCGTAGTATTGTTGAGGATAATACAGTAACAGCTGTAAGGGTGAGGAAGAGTCAGCTCAGGTGTGAAGCTGTTGATGGAAACAGCACCGCTGTCCCAACCAGTTCAACACTACAGATCGTACGAGTTCAGTCTCTCCGACAGATTTAAGCAATGTTTCTAATTTATTCCTTAATTCATGTCCATACTTTCTGTCATTGAAAATGTAAAAGAAGTTTTCTCTTATGGAAACATATCCAAAAAATCACATTTGATATAAAGATATTAATTGTGATTGGGAGTAATTGTGTTAAGTTCATGTTCAAGCTTTTATTGAGAGTGAATGCACAGAACTGGTTTATGCATGCAATCATATTCCTAGCTGTCTGTATTGTGTTTGACTTGGATAAATTCACTTGTTTTTCAAAAAAGGTATTTCATATAACAATAATTATTAATCTGTGGGGCTTTGATACTGTTGGATGTACAGACATGAAAATGCTCAAACATTGTATTGGGTGTGAGAGCATTTCTGAGTTATAACTGAACCCCTGAAGCTCAGTGTGCTGGAGCAGAACCCCTCAGTGTCCCGGGTCAGTGCCTTCCCCCTCAGCACCTGCAGTAGGTCCCAGCTGCAGCAGTGCTGTCTCTGTGCAGTCTGACTGAGGGAGGTTTTTGTACGGCTCTCTATCACTGTGTGAATACACTTGCACTGCTGATGTAGTGGAAACTCTGACAGTAGTAATCTCCTGCATCTTCAGCCTGGACTCCACTGATGGTCAGAGTGAAGTAAGTCCCAGATCCACTGCCACTGAATCGATCAGGAATCCCTGAGTAACGTGATGTTGCAGCATAGATCAGGAGTTTTGGAGCTTCTCCAGGTTTCTGCTGATACCAGGCTAGGAGGTGATAACCATCAGTGTACACAGCAGGGCTGGTTCTACAGCTCAGGGTGACAGTGTCTCCTATGAGAGCAGATTTACCAGCAGGAGTCTGAGTCACAGTCACCTGTCCTGTGGATTCTGAAGGAAGGAGTAAAAAAATAAATATTTATATTATCCATTGGCACATTAGGATGTTACACCACTGCCCAAACAGTTATTTTATACAGTTATTTCATAAATGCTTTGTTTTATACTTCCACTCAATTAAAATTGAAGACATCATATCTATTTGCATATTTTCCATGAATCTCACCCTGAATGCAGAAAGCGAGTGCCCAGATGAAGATGGTGATAAAAGTCATTGTTGCTGTGGGTTCTGTTGCCATGAAGGACAGCTCTCAGTCATCAAGTGTTAAACTCACAGGACTATAAACACTCCCAGAGCACTGAAGCATGTGCTGCCAATGCAAAGTGTCTTCTCTATGCAAATGGTCTTCCTGGGTACAGCAGGCACTTGTAGCCCAGCAGTGCTGTGGAGGCAGACGAGGGCTTATGGGCTGTGACACAGACAGAGCAGTTAAACACTGGTGTAACAGGGTCTGCACACCAGGATCCAACATCATAACCCCTGTTAAACAGTGCAGTGTAAACCTTTGAGGCGGTGAAATTGCACAATTAGATTTTAGGTTTTGACTTTGGGGCAACAAGTTGTCACAAAGCAACTTTACAATTCTTCTCTGGCCTGAAAACCCCTCACAGTAAGCCAAGGCAACAGGGGCAAGGAAAAACTTCCTGACAAACAGAAAGACACCTTGAGCAGAACGTGGCTCAGAGGGGGATCCCATCTGCTTCTGGCTGCACAGGGTGTACAATGGGTAAACAGAAGAGTAAAGATGGCTGACACGAATCTTACTGACTCAAATACTTGTTGAAATAACAATTACATGTCAGGAATCAGGCAGGGACTCAAAAGCAGACAGAGTAAAAATAATTTAGTTTTTCAGCCAAGCTGACATCCAAAATCCCAAAACATAATCAGAGAAGAGGCAATGGTCAAAACTAGGAAGGCACAGCAAAGGTACAAAACCACAGTACAAAACACAATCCAAAAACAAAGTCAAAAATAAACAGGGAAAGTCATTTGCAGGGAAAGTCATACACTGCCCTGTTTAGCTTTTTAACAAGCAGGCAGGAACAAAACAGGGAGAAACACTGAGACAAGCTGGCAACAGACAAAGCAACATACAGGGTTTAACTACAGGGATAATGAGGGTAGCAGGGAGCAGATGAAACAGAACAGGTAATCTGGTAATCAATCAATGAATAAAAAAAACTATCAGTCAGGGAAATAGAGAATGGAACTGCCACATGAGGAAAACATAAACACAAGCACATGACAGTGAAATACGGAAGTAAAAACAATAACAACAAAAACAAAACCGGCTATGAAACCAGCTGACATAACATCAATTACAGTCACAGTGATAATAAGAATGAATGTGGAATAAGCAGATAATGTGTAACAGAACAGGGCAGTGGCACAGGGAGGGTGGGATCTCCTCCTCTCTGTATCAGACCCATGATGATCTGTGTCTGATCCAGCCACCTCACTACCCAACATTCCCTTCACCTTACATAAACCTGCTAAACCCTGCAGATACTAACTGAACCCAAACCAAGGTTCATTTCTCCAAATCAATGATCATATGTCAGTCATAATATTGACTCTGTTTTCTCTACATGCATTTGGAATGGGAAACATCCCTGTATATATGTGAGGTTTTTCTATTCAGACCCAGGAGTTAGCTTTACCTATTTTCCAGCATTACTACTGCTCTGCTAACATTCACTGCATTTTATTGTGTAAAAGCTTTCCCTCACAGCACACAGGACCTTCATGGGTGACTATGGAGGCCAGATCATGCTGCTCACCCCGCCTGTCTGGGTTTATATGTGGGTCATTGGCCCTCACCAATCCCTAAAGCTGTAAGAATCCTGTGGTGAAGCAGTCACTCACAATATGGGTTCAGTTCAGGATGCACTTTGGGCTTCAGTCCTCCTCTCTGCTCTACTGCTGAAAAGCATTGTTTTGCTTCCCTTTCTCCTCAGTCTGCTTTCAGTAACTGGCACAGACATGCGTTTCAAACACTGAAAGAATTAACTGAGAAAAGTCATTGATAATGTAGAGCAATTTTAGTTATCTTTAAAGAATATCATCCAAAGCTCCTGTGTCTTCAGGTTCTTCAGCATGACAATGTCTCACTGGACCTCAGCACCCCCTTGTGGCCAGTTGTGTTTCCTACAGTCTGCTTGTTGAAGCTGCACATGAAGAGTCCTCCTCTGACTCAGTATCTGTGTGAGCACAACTGGGGGACTGCAGAGTGAAAAGAAGCAGCAGCTGACATCACATGTTTCAGAGGAGCGCTCATTCTTTTCTGTGTTCTCTGGAGTTAACGGAGAAGGTTACTGTGATCAGCTGGACTCACTGATGTAACTGGGTATTATGGGCTGGAGAAAAGTGGGGGCACATTGCTTCACTGTATTAGATTACAGAGTGTGAGAGTTAGTTTTGAATCACTGAAGCTCAGTGTGCTGGAGCAGAACCCCTCAGTGTCCCGGGTCAGTGCCTCCCAGCTCAGCACCTGCAGTAGGTCCCAGCTGCAGCAGTGCAGTCTCTGTGCAGTCTGACTGAGGGAGGTTTTTGTACGGCTCTCTATCACTGTGTGAATATACGTACACTGCTGATGTAGTGGAAACTCTGACAGTAGTAATCTCCTGCATCTTCAGCCTGGACTCCACTGATGGTCAGAGTGAAGTCAGTCCCAGATCCACTGCCACTGAAT
The DNA here is from genome assembly GCA_022829145.1 of Albula goreensis. NCBI lineage: Eukaryota > Metazoa > Chordata > Actinopteri > Albuliformes > Albulidae > Albula > Albula goreensis. The sequence goes on from CM040747.1 coordinate 37,393,881, forward strand.
CGATCAGGAATCCCTGAGTTACGTACTGTTGCAGCATAGATCAGGAGTTTAGGAGCTTCTCCAGGTTTCTGCTGATACCAGGCTAAATAGTTGTTGTTGTACACAGCAGGGCTGGTCCTACAGCTCAGGGTGACAGTGTCTCCTATGAGAGCAGATTTACCAGCAGGAGTCTGAGTCACAGTCACCTGTCCTGTGCATTCTGAACAGAAAAAAAACAGCACACATTCATAACCATACTTGAATAACCATATTTTTATGCATGTAATAAAAACAGTAAAATAATAATTTTTGAACAAATATATGGTATATTCTCATAATACAGAATTGATTGTTTCATAAATCTCACCCTGAATGCAGAAAGCGAGTGCCCAGATGAAGATGGTGATAAAAGTCATTGTTGCTGTGGGTTCTGTTGCCATGAAGGACAGCTCTCAGTCATCAAGTGTTAAACTCACAGGACTATAAACACTCCCAGAGCACTGAAGCATGTGCTGCCAATGCAAAGTGTCTTCTCTATGCAAATGGTCTTCCTGGGTACAGCAGGCACTTGTAGCCCAGCAGTGCTGTGGAGGCAGACTAGGGCTTATGGGCTGTGACACAGACAGAGCAGTTTAACACTGGTGTAACAGTGTCTGGACAGCAGAACCACAATCCAAAACAACATCATTCACATTTTGCCATCATATTCTTTTTCTCACATGTACCCCTGTTAAACAGTGCAGTGTAAACCTTTGAGGCAGTGAAATTGCACAATTAGATTTAACACTTTGAAACCTTGGATTTTGCCAGATTTTCATGGTGTGAGTTATTTATGTCCTATCACTGCTGCACTCACACATAATCCATACTCTGATTGTTTCCCTTTACACTGAAGGACCAGACATGGCTGACTACTGCAGCCATTGTTGTTTTTCCACTGTAGTGAAAGAGGCTTTTGCTGCTCTCTCCATCGTAGTTAACAAGGACAGGGTATCACCTGAGGGGTGTGGAACAAGTGAGGAAGTGTCTCTGAATTGTAGTCCCATCCCCCCCCACCCTGGAAAAAAAAAAAAAAAAAAAAAAATTTGTTGTGTTTTACTTCCACTCACCACCTGGCTCAGCTCAGTGGCCTCACCTGCCACTGTGCCACCCCATTTATAACATTAAATGAAACCCATGCATTAGTTTCATGGGCGTTTGAAGTACATTGGTTTGTTTCCCAAGAATGGTTAGCCTATAAGTCTGATTCAAGAATATGATCATTCATGCATTTTTGCATCAGTATGACATTTTCAGATGTATGAGGTTATCATCTATGAGAACTACACAGAGAAATTAAGTCCCATAAAATCTGATGTCACTTTATCAACTTTTGGTGGATTTTAAAAATGCAAGTTATAAGATATGAGTTAAGTAATATTTCATCATAAAATAATGTCATGTATTCAAAGCCCCTTCCTCTATGAGGACTGTAAACTCTTAACCATTATTTAAAACATTTTACTCTTTAGTTTAGAACATAGAATTGGACAGAATTCACATCATTCTGTTTCCCAGCAACAGGAATAAGTTCAAGTGGTTTAGAATTTTCAGTATTTCAGTCTCTATGATGTCACAATAGGAATGTTCTTAAAATGCAAACAACTATCAATTAATATGTCATTTGGACTTGTCATTGATTGCAACTATATATTACCAAAATTTACCAGTCACTTCGTAAAGTAGAAGACAATAATGTGTTCCACTATTTTCTTGGACAGTTACATCCTTCAGACTTGTAAGTAGATACCTAAAGCTTTTCCTCAAATGCAGTGTCTCTTTGTTATTACTTTAAAATTAATTGATCAGTTCTGTAACTGAAAATAAAAAAATTTTACATTCAGAAATTACAGGAGTTTTAAAGTTTTACCTTCATATAGCTTGTTAGCTAGCCAGCTATGTAGGGTAAGTCAAGTAAGGGTGTCATATCATAAATGAGAATGGCCAATGGTGGCGCAAACTTGTTTTGCCATAAGGTGCTCGTATTTCCATTCTGAATTAATTACAATTCACAAGTAATTGTGATGAAAGTGACATTATGAAATAAAAGTTTCACTATGAATTAAAACAGGCTTTGCTCAAAAAATCTATTTGTGAAGAAAATGTATTATTATAAAATAAAGATCAAATAATTCATTACTACATCATTATGAAGTAAATGTAAACATGATTATGGTACTGTGAAAGTCAGTATGCTGAAATAATACTTTATCATCCTGGGGTGAATGTTATTTATTGAATTCTTTCACAATTTATCAACTAATTTATTACCTATGTGACTGTTTATTACATAAACATTTTTGTTTTTTTAATTTAGACTAAAATGGCATTCCATAACTAGGATGTCACAATGGGAAGGAAGTTCAAATGTAGAACACTGACAACTGATGCAGAATTGAACATGAAAGACGAACATAAATTATTATGAATGACTGTCATTTGCATGGTGATCATGCAGAGTATGGTGTCTGGTACAAAGAGAGGGCAGTACAGTCATTTGAGACGGGCCCAGGTGAAGTTGTGCTTTCTCCTGTCTTATATTTGTATGCCATATAATTTGCACCAAGCTGAAGTTTCAAATTCCTGAATTCAGGATACATGCAAATTCTTTTCTATCTGAAAATAATATTCTCAGATTTATTGAAGCACACTGTTCTAACTACTATCCATGACAGAGCTGGGTGAAGGGAGTTATATCAGTGTCTGTATTTCATACCCAGTGATTATGCACATAGATCAGAGCAGATCAAGATGTTATGAATGAAAATTATAATGTACTGCTTTTATGTACATTTAACTTTAAATATATGGGCATGCTGTTCAAATGAGTAGACCATATTAGATTGACAAACTGTTCATTTCTCCAAGAGTTTTAGCAGTCAGAGTAGAAAGACTCTCAGACACTTCTCACCTTACACTGCTAACATTTACCTTGAGTCTGATTTATGTAGGTCTAGCTCTGAGTTAGAGCTCTAGTTCACCCAGTCTGCTTGGCTCCACTTAATGAGCATCCAGCCTCTGACTGTTCACCTCGTTCTCAGGCTCTTGCTGAGTCTGTTGAATTGTCTCCACACAGCAGTTCCTCTGCTTATGCCTCTGCTGGAGGAGATGATGTGGGGACAGAGGCTGAGAGTCTACCAAGGCTCTGTGCTCACGTGGCTCCTGGCCATCACCATGGAATCAAGGATGCCTCTACCTGCCAGCACACATGAGTCTCTCTCCTCTGTCTTAGGATGTCCTGATCAGCACCAGCTCCAAATAAATGCATTTGGTTACGCAGTAAGAGAGCGCCAACGCTACAGCGCTCACTATGAAATCATGCATATGATGTGAATAGTGATGCAGATTACCATGAGCAAAGGGTATGTGTTATTCCATATGGTTATCTGTTTAAAGACTGTTTGTGTGCTGACCTCATCAAATGAGGGCCATTTGATGCTAAGATTACAACATTCTGTTGTATGATTCAGACAAACCAATATGTATTTAATAATATCAGTCTGGGCAACATACTGATAAATAACTAGTCAGGACAGCAACGATTTTGTACTGTACTTAGACTTGATGATTTTCCACACCACAAGGGGGAGCCATCCTACTGTGATATAAGAGGGGTTATATGGTCTCTATTTGAGAAGAACCACAGAGACACCATAATAATGATTATGAAACACCTCTGTAGAACACACATCAGTCCAATGGAGGGGCCGATAGTGCCTCACTTTCACACTGTATTCAACACAAGGGACTGAGGTGGCACCCAAGTGACCGTAGTATTGTTGAGGATAATACAGTAACAGCTGTAAGGGTGAGGAAGAGTCAGCTCAGGTGTGAAGCTGTTGATGGAAACAGCACCGCTGTCCAATCCAGTTCAACACTACAGATCCTAACTAGTTCAGTCTCTCTGACAGATTTAAGCTATGTTTCTAAATTATTCCTTAATTCATGTCCATACTTTCTGTCATTGAAAATGTAAAAGAACTTTACTCTTATCAAACATACCCAAAAAAACACATTTGATATGATGGTATTAATTGTGATTGGGAGTAATTGTGTTAAGTTCATGTTCAAGCTTTTATTGAGAGTGAATGCAGAAAACTGCTTCATGCATGTAATCCAGTTGCTAGTTTTCTGTACTGTGTTTGACTTATTTTTTAAAAAATGTGTTTCATAAAACCATAATTATTCATCCACTGGGCTTTGATTCTGTTGGACGTTCAAACATGATAATGCTAAAATATTGTATTACTTGTGAGAGCATTTCTAAGTTATAACTGAACCACTGAAGCTCAGTGTGCTGGAGCAGAACCCCTCAGTGTCCCGGGTCAGTGCCTCCCCCCTCAGCACCTGCAGTAGGTCCCAGCTGCAGCAGTGCAGTCTCTGTGCAGTCTGACTGAGGGAGGTTTTTGTACAACTCTCTATCACTGTGTGAACACATCAGCCTGATGTAGTGTAACTCTGACAGTAGTAATCTCCTGCATCTTCAGCCTGGACTCCACTGATGGTCAGAGTGAAGTCAGTCCCAGATCCACTGCCACTGAATCGATCAGGAATCCCTGAGATACGCTGATGATGCAATTTATCAGGAGTTTAGGAGCTTCTCCAGGTTTCTGCTGGTACCAGGCCATTCTTTCACCATGACTGTCTTTATACACAGCAGGGCTGGTTCTACAGCTCAGGGTGACAGTGTCTCCTATGAGAGCAGATTTACCAGCAGGAGTCTGAGTCACAGTCACCTGTCCTGTGCATTCTGAAGGGAGAATAAACAATATATAACTGTATTATCTATACATGATGTACATTATAATTTGAATGATACATTTAGTTATTTCAAAATATGCATTACATTTTGAATTTAAACAAGCAATTAAAACAGAATATTTCAGTTGAATTTTAAAAATCTCACCCTGAATGCAGAAAGCGAGTGCCCAGATGAAGATGGTGATAAAGTCATTGTTGCTGTGGGTTCTGTTGCCATGAAGGACAGCTCTCAGTCATCAAGTGTTAAACTCACAGGACTATAAACACTCCCAGAGCACTGAAGCATGTGCTGCCAATGCAAAGTGTCTTCTCTATGCAAATGGTCTTCCTGGGTACAGCAGGCACTTGTAGCCCAGCAGTGCTGTGGAGGCAGACTAGGGCTTATGGGCTGTGACACAGACAGAGCAGTTTAACACTGGTGTAACTGTGTCTGGACAGCAGGATCACAATCCAAACAACATCATTCACATTTTGCCATCATATTCTTTTTCTCACATGTACCCCTGTTAAACAGTGCAGTGTAAACCTTTGAGGCGGTGAAATTGCACAGTTAGATTTTAACACTTTGAAACCTTGGATTTTGCCTGATTTTCATGGTGTGAGTTATTTATGTCCTATCACTGCTGCACTTACATAAATCCATACTCTGATTGTTTCCCATCACACTGAAGGACCAGACATGGCTGACTACTGCAGCCATTGCTGTTTTTCCACTGTAGTGAAAGAGGCTTTTGCTGCTCTCTGTCATCGTTAACAAAGGACAGGGTATCACCTGAGGGGTGTGGAACAAGTGTGGAAGGCTGCGTTCCAATACTCCAAAGCGAAATCTCGCCTCCTCCTTTCCTCCTTTCTTGCTTCCTCCAAACGGAGAATACATCGATGTATCCTACCGCGGAAGTCTTTTCTGGGTGACATCATTGTGCTCACGACCAGTCAGGTTAAAAGACCATCCCACAGAATATTTTGATTGGCTTTGGTATCCTCAGAGTCAGTTGAAATGATTACTTCATCAATATCCGACATCGACTTTGATGACGGGCGAATCGGATTAGCTTTTTTTTTATTCATCTCCTCCTCTCCTCCTTTCCTCCACTCGTTTCCTCCCCTCCTTTCCTCCACATATTTCCGGCATATTTCCGGGGTAGGAAAGGAGGGGAGGAAAGGAGGAGATGAGAAAAAAGTATTGGAACACAGCAGAAGTGTCTCTGCATTGTGGTGCCTGGGAGAGAGGTGGAGGGAGGAGCAAGCTCCTCAGCTCCTCCCACTGTACTGCTGTCAGTCTCCTGGTTCCCTCCCTCAGCCTGGAGAGTTAACTGGAGCTGCAGCAGCAGAGGCCTCACTAACAGGCAGCCTCACCTGAGAGTGATTTCTAATCAACTCAGCTGTGAGCACTTGCCTTCAATTAGGCCATCTATTTAAACACAGCCTTATTGACTGAAGGGGGACTTTCACATTAGACTTTGAGGTTATGTGTGGCTGTTTGACCTGGCTGTGCTGCTTTTGAGTTTAAACTTGTGTTTGAGTATGTTCTTGTTTTGTAGCCCCCCCCCCCCCCCATTTATAGAGTTTAGCTTGATAGAGACATTTTTATATACATATATATGACTCTATTTTTTTTTTCAAAATTTGACCATCATTTGGCCAAGAAATTAAATCATACAATACTGTACCATCATAAAGGCCATAAACACCACTGTGCCAGAATGTGCTTTAACATCATGGAGTAAGTAAGACTCCAAAATGTCTTGTCTCTTGTAAAACTCTTGCTTGTTCAGCACTGTGAACTCTTTGTATTATTTAAAAAATGTTATTCTTTTAAATTTACAACATAGTATTGGACAGAATTCACATCATTCTGTTTCCCAGCAACACTAATATGTTGAAGTGGTTTAGAATTTTCAGTATTTCAGCCTCTATGATGTCACAATAGGAATGTTCTTAAAATGCAAACAGCTATCAATTAATATGTCATTTGGACTTGTCATTGATTGAAACTATATCATACCAAAATTTACCTGTCACTTTGAACAGTTGAGGACAATATTGTGTTCCACTTTTTTCTTGGAGAGTTTCAGCCTTCAGACTTGTAAGTAGATACCTCAAGCTTTTCCTCAAATGCAGTGTCTCTTTGTCATTACTTCAAAATTAATCGATCAGTTCTGTGCCTGAATCTAACAGACAAGCAAAAGAAATTGGAGTTTTAATGTTTTACCTTACTACAGCAAGCAAGCTATGTAGGCTAACTCAAGTAAGGCTGCCATATCGTATATGAGAATGGCCAATGTTGGTGCAAACTTGTTTTGCCGTAAGGTGCTAGTATTTCCATTTTGAATTAATTGCACTTCACAAGTCATTGTGATAAAAGTAACATAATGAAATAAAAATTCATTATGAATTAAAACAGGTCACTCGAAAAAGCCATTTGTAAATAAAATGTATTTTTATGAAAAAAAAGATGAAATAATTCATTACTTCATCATTATGAAGTAAAATTTAAACATGATGATGGTATTGTGAAAATCAATATGCCGAAATAATATTTTATCATAATGGATAGAGTATCATTTGTTAAATTATTTCACAATTTATCAACTAATTTATCATGTATGTGATTATTTACTTCATAAATGTTTTTGTTTATTTAAATATGAATAAAATGGCATTTAGCCATTTGAGGGACTGTGGGACAGAATGTACTGAATCATATCTTTGAGCTTGACATCTCTGGCCTGTAATTCTGGTCAGTTAAATCAGTGCATATTAAAATCAGCTGAGTGAGATTAGGACTGTGCTCCAAAAAATAAGTATATTCTCAGAGAAGTCCTCAAAGTTTGGAAGTTTGCAAATTAAATAATGGAATTTATTCTTTTAATATAGCCAGCTCTGCACTATATACACTTTGCTTGTAGCTCAGCTAAAACACTGCATTATCCTGGGTATTGTTGTGACAGAGCTAAGGGGTACCTTTATATGAAATGGTACCTTTACATAAAAACCAAAAGTGCTTGTTTTGCCTTGTTGTTAGGTAAGTCAATAATGGTTTGGTTTCTTTCAAACAAGTAATTTAAGTGACTTTCATTCACATGATGATGTTGCAGAGTGTTGTGTCTGGTACAAAGAGAGAACAGTATAGTTGTTTGAGATGGGCCCAGGCGAAGTTGTACTTTCTACTGTCTTATATTTGCTTGCCATATAATTTGCACAAAGCTGAGAAAAACACATGAGGAAAACATAAACACAAGCACATGACAGTGAAATTTATAAATAAAAACAATAACAACAAAAACAAAACCGGCTAAGAAACCAGCTGACAGAACATCAATCACAATAACCATGATAATAAGAATGAATGTGGAATAAGCAGATAATGTGTAACAGAACAGGGCAGTGGCACAGGGAGGGTGGGATCTCCTCCTCTCTGTATCAGACCCATGATGATCTGTGTCTGATCCAGCCACCTCACTACCCAGCATTCCCTTCACCTTACATAAACCTGCTAAACCCTGCAGATACTAACTGAACCCAAACCAAGGTTCATTTCTCCAAATCAATGATCATATGTCAGTCATAATATTGACTCTGTTTTCTCTACATGCATTTGGAATGGGAAACATCCCTGTATATATGTGAGGTTTTTCTATTCAGACCCAGGAGTTAGCTTTACCTATCTTCCAGCATTACTACTGCTCTGCTAACATTCACTGCATTTTATTGTGTAAAAGCTTTCCCTCACAGCACACAGGACCTTCATGGGTGACTATGGAGGCCAGATCATGCTGCTCACCCCACCTGTCTGGGCTTATATGTGGCTCATTGGCCCTCACCAATCCCTAAAGCTGTAAGAATCCTGTGGTGAAGCAGTTACTCACAATATGGGTTCAGTTCAGGATGCACTTTGGGCTTCAGTCCTCCTCTCTGCTCTACTCTACTGCTGAAAAACATTGTTTTGCTTTCCTTTCTCCTCAGTCTGCTTTCAGTAACTGGCACAGACATGTATTTCAAGCACTGAAAGAATTAACTGAGAAAAGTCATTGATAATGCAGTGCAATTTTAGTTATCTTTGAAGAATACCATCCCAAGTTCCTGTGTCCTCAGGTTCTTTTGGAAGCCCCTCAAAGCTGCACATAACAGTTGAGAGCCCAGAGATGAAGGTAATAAGTAGGCAGCATGACAATGTCTCACTGCACCTCAGCACCCCCTTGTGGCCAGTTGTGTTTCCTACAGTCTGCTTGTTGAAGCTGCACATGAAGATTCCTCCTCTGACTCAATATCTGTGTGAGCACAACTGGGGGACTGCAGAGTGAAAAGAAGCAGCAGCTGACATCACATGTTTCAGAGGAGCGCTCATGCTTTTCTGTGCTCTCTGGAGTTAATGGAGAAGGTTACTGTGATCAGCTAGGCTCACTGATATAACTGGGTATTATGGGCTGGGGAAAAGTGGGGGCACATTGCTTCACTGTATTTGATTACAGAGTGTGAGAGAGTTATAACTGAACCACTGAAGCTCAGTGTGCTGGAGCAGAACCCCTCAGTGTCCCGGGTCAGTGCCTCCCCCCTCAGCACCTGCAGTAGGTCCCAGCTGCAGCAGTGCAGTCTCTGTGCAGTCTGACTGAGGGAGGTTTTTGTACGACTCTCTATCACTGTGTGACCACCCAGCCACTGATGGAGTGTAAACTCTTACAGTAGTAATCTCCTGCATCTTCAGCCTGGACTCCACTGATGGTCAGAGTGAAGTCAGTCCCAGATCCACTGCCACTGAATCGATCAGGAATCCCTGAGTAACGTGATGTTGCATAGTAGATCAGGAGTTTAGGAGCTTCTCCAGGTTTCTGCTGGTACCAGGCTAGGCAGTGCTTACCACTATAGACATACACAGCAGTGCTGGTTCTACAGCTCAGGGTGACAGTGTCTCCTATGAGAGCAGATTTACCAGCAGGAGTCTGAGTCACAGTCACCTGTCCTGTGCATTCTGAAGGGAAGAATAAAAAATATAAATTCTTATATCATCCATTGTAACATTAGAATGTCACATTATTGCCCAGGCAGTTATTTTATATCTTTCAAATACATTTACTTTTTATACTTCCATTAAAATTGAAGACAGTGTAACAATTTGAATATGTTTTATGAATCTTACCCTGAATGCAGAAAGCGAGTGCCCAGATGAAGATGGTGATAAAAGTCATTGTTGCTGTGGGTTCTGTTGCCATGAAGGACAGCTCTCAGTCATCAAGTGTTAAACTCACAGGACTATAAACACTCCCAGAGCACTGAAGCATGTGCTGCCAATGCAAAGTGTCTTCTCTATGCAAATGGTCTTCCTGGGTACAGCAGGCACTTGTAGCCCAGCAGTGCTGTGGACTGGAGACTGTGGGCTGTGACAGAGAGAGAGTTCAACAGCAGCACCAGGACAGCAGCAGAGGGGTCAGTCACTCTGGTTTGACATAGAGTCACAGTTCACTTCACACATTAACATTTACAGAAATTACAATCATGACATTGCAGGGTGGTTTAGAAGACCCTGCTGCTTAAAAGGGAGAGCACTATGACTGCATCTGCACTGGCTGTATAAGTGAGGTGCAGATTCACTTCTGAGCTCATTTTTGGGGCTCATTGTTGACTTTTCATTAGAATCCTGTTAAGCATCTGTCTGTCTCCATGGATGAGATCCAACTTTTGAATCTCTTTTCCTCTTTCAAGTTGCAGTTGTTCCTTGATTAGAATACACTGTCCTGATTTTGGCACTGTTCGTTTTGACACATAAGATCATTTTGTGTGCTTGTCATTTTAGTGATTAAAGCATCTGCAATTCTGTCATCAGGTTGTTGACCTCTTTCAAAATCTGATTGATGTCACATGTGAGGATGGTGAGTGGTCAACAAGACGACAACACAAAAAAAAAAGAGTGAACGGTAACAAACTTATTAAAGTGAGAACTTAAAAAAGTAAACAAACAAAAATAATAATGAATAAACTGTGAATATTTACACATAAACAACAGATGAGGTAATCAGTCCCCAAATGTCTCTTCCTTTGGCTGTATCGGGGTCCGACCTCACCCAAAGCCTTCTCCCCTCTGACAGGGCAGGAGGGGGTTAAATAAAGTTACCCCGAGCCTTCTCTGCACCTCCTGCACAACAGCCAGGGACACTGAGACACAAGATTCCTGTTTCACTGATTATTATATTCCACAGAATCTATATGACTTTACATTGAAATATGTTTCATATCAGTACATAATCATTCAGAGTAGAGTCAATCATTTTCTTGAGCTCAGAGGTGAATTGTGTGTTGTATTGTAGCGGTATTTGATATGATATTCATATTGACTCTGGTCTGAGAGGTTGTGATGTGAGATGGCTGCACTTTATAACACACATGGTTTGTTCACTCTCCACTGTTTATTTTCTGGTCCCAGAACAGCAGGGCCAAAAGACAGCAGCTCTCTGAGGAACAGATTATTCTGTAGTTTATTTACATTTGTTAATATGAATTATTTTACTCATCTACTCTTGATGTTTCCATTCATGTTCCAGTATTTTCTTTGGGCCTGATATTGAAAAAATAAAAAAAATCACATACAAACAAAGCTGATTTTGGGATATAATAGGGGCCCATTGAGTAAGGTATTGTGTCTATAAGCAAAGCAGTGAGTGTAATACAGAATAAACTCAGTGCTGTATAACCTGAGGAGACACAATCCCCATGGCATATGGGAGCAGATGGGGGCGCTGTGGTTTAGTCCTGCTCTGTTATTTAGGTAGGGCGTATTGATGAACATGTTAATAGAGTCAGTTAATTCATCTGAACTCATTGCATTGATGAAATCATCTGCACTGTTTTCACCCCCTCTGTATGATTTATGTAGGTTATACAGCTTACTGGGCTCTGTATGAGAGTCTCTGGTTTGTTCAGATCTTTCCAGAAACACACTGATTTGGTTACGGTCTGATAGGGGAGTTTGACACTGTCAGTGAATGCATTGATGGAGGAGGGGTCCATGTCAGATGCAGCATATTCCACAACACAAGCCCCGAGAGCCGAGCAATATTTGAGCCCACCTAAAGAGTCCCCTCTGATCCTGCCATTAATGATATACGCGCTTAAGGCTTGACAGGGATGCACTAACTCCTTACCGTTCTTATTCACTGTGCTGTCGGGGTTCTTTCTTTTGCTGTTTGTTGGTTGGTACAGAGGGGCATTCTCAAACACATGGCTGTTTCCCTGTGGGTCAGTAAAATCAGGTTCTGTCCCAGTTCTTGCACTGAAGTCTCCATACAGCAGCACATTACTGTGGGCCTGGAAATGGCAGGTGTGTGTGTGCAGGGTATTAAAGATTCTTCATTATAATAAGGAGACTTGTGTGGGGCAGAGTAAAATGCACACAGGTATGCATCCTTTTCCCAATTTGCAATGTTTATTTTATACATTTTTAGCCAAATATGAGTTGATTCTTTTTTTCTCAGCTGTGATGTGTTTGGTAAGTTCCCCTTTGTACCAATACCCCCCCGAGTCTCTGCCACGCCGCACCTCCCTTCTTTTAAATGAGAGCACAATTATTTCACCATAGCCTGGAGGACCAAGTTTCAACTAGGATTAAAGTATCAACATCTGAGACACATTTGAGGAATTCAGGGTCTGAATCAAAGGATCACAGCATTTTTATGTGCAACAAAAACACATATTTGAAATCACTTTTTCATGGTTGGAATTATTTCAATGTTAAGTTACACATATTAAATATTTTACAATGTATTGACCAACATGTAATTGAGCAGCCTGGCACACAGGACGGTGAGCAGGTGTTTGATCTCACCCAGCTCAGAAGCAGGGGCTGGTGGGGCAGGAGGTGAGGTACAGGGCTGCAGTGTAGCTGGGTTTATTCTGATGGGGGTGTGCTCTGGGAGGTACAGGGCTGCAGTGTAGCTGGATTTATTCTGATGGGGGTATGCTCTGGGAGGTACAGGGCTGCAGTGTAGCTGGGTTTATTCTGCTGGGGGTGTGCTCTGGGAGGTACAGGGCTGCAGTGTAGCTGGGTTTATTCTGATGGGGGTGTGCTCTGGGAGGTACAGGGCTGGAGTGTAGCTGGGTTTATTCTGATGGGGGGTGTAGCTGGGTTTATTCTGATGGGGGGTGTGCTCTGGGAGGTACAGGGCTGGAGTGTAGCTGGGTTTATTCTGATGGGGGTGTGCTCTGGGAGGTACAGGGCTGGAGTGTAGCTGGGTTTATTCTGATGGGGGTGTGCTCTGGGAGGTACAGGGCTGCAGTGTAGCTGGGTTTATTCTGATGGGGGTGTGCTCTGGGAGGTACAGGGCTGGAGTGTAGCTGGGTTTATTCTGATGGGGGTGTGCTCTGGGAGGGACAGGGCTGGAGTGTAGCTGGGTTTATTCTGCTGGGGGTGTGCTCTGAGAGGTACAGGGCTGGAGCTCTGAAGGTGGATGGGTGCTGGAGGGGCCCTGGAGGGCTGGGCAGTGCTGTGAGGCTGGTGTGGACTTTAAGGACGGTGAACCGTGGTGCAGGGGGACTTTCGTCAAAAAGCCAGTGCCAGGACCTCTTCAGCTTCTGGTGGTGTTTGTTGTTTTCTGTTGGGGGTTGTAATGCAGAGAGGGGTGTGTGTTTGGGGAAGGTGCGAGTCTGGGAGGGAGGGGTGTCGGCCTGTGTGCTGGGGGCTGTTGGACTCTGTTGATTGTGTTGTGTCAGGAGGAGTGGTTGTGTCTCTCTGGGCCAGTAATTTGGCAGGGGGCTGTGCACAGAGTGTAGTTTGTGTCATTGGAAGGTGTGTTGTTTTGAGGGGAATGGTTTGTGTGTCAGTGTGTGTGTTTCCAGTGGTACATGAAGTACATATGAGCTCCTGAAGCTGCTCTCATAGGTGCTGTATCTCCTTGATGAAAGATCTCTCCCTGTGTTGCATGTGCTCTGTTTACAGCAGCCAGCTGGGCTCTCGGGGCCTGGTTGTCCTGCCTCAGAGTGGCAGCCTCCTCTCTTAGCTCAGCGATAGCTCGACTGTTCTCCCTGCTAACACTACTGCTTCTGTTCTACTGTTATACATGTGTTAAGGTGAAGGGCCAGATGAAAGGTGTGATTCTTTAGTTCTATATGTCCTGTTATTTGTATCTTATTGGGTTGCACATTTCATGTGCCACTTGTACATACAACACAATTTGGTCATCTTGCTCTCACATCCCAAAATATGTTTTTTTAAATAAGATAACACAATTTTAGGGAAAACTAAAAATAAAAAAAATGAATGAAATAAAATAAAACACCTCTAGGTTTTCAGTCGAAATCAGTAAATTTGCTACATAGAGCAAGAGCAATATGGCTACCACAAACACATGGAACAATATTAAATATCATTAAACATTTTTCCATGTATCACACAGTCTCCCTCATATGGTCAGTGTTTGTAACGGCAGCTTGTGTGATGTGTGATCGCAGAGAGCACTCTGGACTGCCCTGACGAATGAACACTGCTACTATTTCTTGGGAAGTTACATACAACAGCTCTAAAGTCAAAACATTTATCATTAAAAATACATTTCATGAACTAGTGCTCAATCATCTAGGCAGTTTTGAATTTTTAGATTGTTTTTAACTCTGTCATTCATTGGCTTAGATATTCTGAAAATTTTAATCAGTGTCAGTATAGGAGTGTAGCAGGAGTTACTTCTGGAGTTGAGTGAACTTGAGGCTCAGTGTTTAAGAATGTGCTTTTAACAGGATGAGACACAGAGTGTGACTGAGTTATTCCTGAGTCACTGAAGCTCAGTGTTGAAGCAGCTCCTACATTTGTATGAGATTACAGAGTGTGAGAGAGTTATAACTGAACCACTGAAGCTCAGTGTGCTGGAGCAGAACCCCTCAGTGTCCCGGGTCAGTGCCTCCCCCCTCAGCACCTGCAGTAGGTCCCAGCTGCAGCAGTGCAGTCTCTGTGCAGTCTGACTGAGGGAGGTTTTTGTACGGCTCTCTATCACTGTGTGAACACCCAGCTACTGCTGATCCAGTGTTCACTCTGACAGTAGTAATCTCCTGCATCTTCAGCCTGGACTCCACTGATGGTCAGAGTGAAGTCAGTCCCAGATCCACTGCCACTGAATCGATCAGGAATCCCTGAGTTACGTGATGTTGCATCATAGATCAGGAGTTTAGGAGCTTCTCCAGGTTTCTGCTGGAACCAGATCATATAGTGATTACCACTCCACACTAAACACAGCAGGGCTGGTTCTACAGCTCAGGGTGACAGTGTCTCCTATGAGGCAGATTTACCAGCAGGAGTCTGAGTCACAGTCACCTGTCCTGTGCATTCTGAAGGGAGAATAAAAAAATAAATATTATTTATCCATAGTCTCATTAGAATGTCACATTATTGCCTAGGCAGTTATTTAATATTTTTTAATACATTTACTTTTTATACTTACTTTCCGTTAAAATTGAAGACAGCATAGCAATTTGAATATTTTTATGAATCTCACCCTGAATGCAGAAAGCGAGTGCCCAGATGAAGATGGTGATAAAAGTCATTGTTGCTGTGGGTTCTGTTGCCATGAAGGACAGCTCTCAGTCATCAAGTGTTAAACTCACAGGACTATAAACACTCCCAGAGCACTGAAGCATGTGCTGCCAATGCAAAGTGTCTTCTCTATGCAAATGGTCTTCCTGGGTACAGCAGGCACTTGTAGCCCAGCAGTGCTGTGGACTGGAGACTGTGGGCTGTGACAGAGAGAGAGTTCAACAGCAGCACCAGGACAGCAGCAGAGGTGTCAGTCACTCTGGTTTGACATAGAGTCACAGTTCACTTCACACATTAACATTTACAGAAATTACAATCATGACATTGCAGGGTGGTTTAGAAGACCCTGCTGCTTAAAAGGGAGAGCACTATGACTGCATCTGCACTGGCTGTATAAGTGAGGTGCAGATTCACTTCTGAGCTCATTTTTGGGGCTCATTGTTGGCTTTTCATAAGTATCCTGTTAAACATCTGTCTGTCTCCATGGATGAGATTTAAATGATTTAATGTGTCAAAACAAACAGTGCCAAAATCAGGACAGTGTATTTTCATCAAGGAACAGCTGAATCCTGAAAGAGGAAAGAGCTGCTCCTCAAATAGAACACACTGTCCTGATTTTGTTCATTTTGACACATTACTGTAAAACACTTTGTCATGTTGGTGATTAAAGCACCTGCAATTCTGTCACCAAGTGTTTGAACTCTTTCAAAATCTGATAGATGTCACGTGTTGCTTTAGAAACTCACATATTGAAGTTTTGATTTAACAATGTATTTTACACTAGAAAGTACTCACAATTAATATTGACTTTTAATTAAATGTACAGTATTGTGAAAAATTGTTGCCCCCTTTTTGATTTCCTCTTTTATTTTATATTTCTCCTGCTGAATGATTTTAGATAATCTAATAAAATATAATATTAGACAAGGGAAACCCACAGAAACATAAATCATAGTTTTTACATCATTATTTCATTCACTCATGATAGTTAGTCACCAATTACCAATATTGTCCCTGTGAAGAAGTAATTGCCCCCTTAAAGTGAATATGTGGCTGGACCACCCTTACAGCAGCAGTAACTGTAATGAAATGCTTCCTATAACTTGATATGAGCCTCTCACATCTCTGAGGAGGAATCTTGGCCCACTCTTCTTTGTAGAACCTCTGTATCCCTGACAAATTTGTAGGTCATGAACTGAGAGCATGAACTGCTCTTTTCAGGTCCTGCCACAGCATCTCTGATGGGTTCAAGTCAGGACTTTGACTCGGCCACTGCAACACTTTCATTTTGTTTCTCAGCCATTCAGATGTGGACTTGCTCGCATGCTTAGGATCATTGTCCCGCTGCATCACCCAGTTACGCTTCAGCTTCAGCTCACACACAGATGGTCGGACATTCTCCTTAAGAATATTCTGGTACACATCAGAATTCATGCTTCCTTCAAAGATTACAAGTCATCCAGGTCCTGAGGCAATAAAACATTCCCATACCATCACACTGCCACCACCATGCTTCAGTGTAGGTATGACATTCTTACAGTGGAATGCTGTGTTTGCTTTATGCCAGACAAAGAAGGACTCACACACTCTAACAAGTTCCACCTTTGACTCATCTGTCCATAGAATATTATCCCAAAAGACTTGAGCATCAACCATGTGCTTTTTAGCAGATATGAGATGAGATTTTATGTTTCTCTTGGAGAGCAGTGGTTTCCACCTTGCCACTCTTCCATGAGGCCCAGTTTTGCCCGGTGTCTTTCATACCATAGAGTCATGGACACTGATCTTAGCTGATGCTAGAGAGGCCTACAGTTCTTTTGAAGCTTTTCTGGGGGCTTTAGATACTTCCTGGATAAGGTGCCGCTGTGCCCTGGCAGAAATTGTTGCAGGTTGAGCAATCCTGGGAAGTTTCACCACTGTTCCAAGTCTTCTCCATTTGGAGATAATGGCGCACACTGTGGTTCACTGGAGTTCAAGAGCCATAGAAATGACTCTGTAACCTTTTCCAGACTGGTTTGGCTCCACAGCTTTTATCCTCAGTTGTTCTGGGAGCTCCTTTGATTATGGCATTGTGTGCCTGTAGAAACTTTGAGGTGAATACTTCTTTCTGATGGTTAGGTTCAGTATATATCCTTTCTAAACTCAACAAGGTTGGTTGCAATCAAGACTGGCTGTGTCCAGTCACCTCAATCTAATTTTCAATGACAAATATGTTGATTTATTTGTTTAAAAAAAGGCAGCAATTACTTTTTCACAGGGCCAACATGGGTAATTGGTGACTTTCTTGATTGAATTAATGAAGTAAGGATGTAAAAGCTATGTTTTATGTTTGTTTGGGTTTCCTTGTCTAATAATATATTTTATTTGATTATCTGAAACCATTCAGTGAGAGAAATATGCAAAAAAAGAGGAATGGAGGCAAAAACTTTTTCACAGTTCTGTATGTGTTGATCCATTTTAATGGTGATTTAGTTACTACAAAATACTTTCTTTCTTTTTTATGATCCCATTATTTTTGTGATTCAGGTATGTTTAGGTATGTTACTACACAGCAGTATGTAATGATTGGTTGCCATCAGTGATCATAGGATAGCTCCTCCCATTTTGGGTTTCATGAAGCCTCAGTCTTCCATCTCTGAGCTGAGGAGGGCTAAAAAAGTAACAAAAGCACCCATGGGCCTCTAGGTCTCTCCCCCTGTAAAACTCTCTTCATACCCTCACCTCTCTGGGTAACCTTGTGGCTGTCCATGGTCCTGAATGCTTCCAGGGCTGTGGGCAGCAGCAGGAAGCTCTGACTGCAGCCAAAGAGGAGTAGCCTTCTCTGCACCTCCTGCACAACAGCCAGGGACACTGAGACACAAGATTTGTGTTTCACTGATTATAATATTCCACAGAATCTATATGACTTTACATTGAAATATGTTTCATATCAGTACATAATCACTCAGAGTGATTATGACTCTGGTCTGAGAGGTTGTGATGTGAGATGGCTGCACTTTATAACACACATGGTTTGTGCACTCTCCACTGTTTATTTTCTGGTTTCAGGACAGCAGGGCCAAAAGACAGCAGCTCCCAAATGTTCCAGTGAGAATTAAAATATGTTTATGTATTTTCTTTGGGCCTGATATTGAAAAAAGAAAAAAAAATTCACATACAAACAAAACTGATACTGGGATATAATAGGGGCCCATTGAGTAAGGTATTGTATCTATAAGCAAAGCAGTGAGTGTAATACAGAATAAACTCAGTGCTGTATAACCTGAGGAGACACAATCCCCATGGCATATGGGAGCAGATGGGGGCGCTGAGTTTTCATGCTCTCATCGGACAGCAAGACATATTTCAGTTGTAGTTTTACAAGTGACCAGCAGGGGACGTGCTGTAACAATCGCACAGAAGCCTGTCGGTGCAGATCGGTCGCTGCAGCGCAGGAAGGTTTTTCAACAGCAGTTATTCAGACTCAGACACTGTGGTGGACTTTCGGTGGTGGGACCAGACTGAATATCGGCAGTAAGTGGCGAAAAAAGTAAAAAAAAATTCTGCAAGAAACATCTCAAGGTTATATGATCTGTAACATTTTCATTGAAGAGTAACCAAGGCGTTTGTACTCTTACTTTCTGTCTGTTTGCGTTTGTTTACTTACGGGGTAACAGATAAAATATGAACATAAAAATGTATAGATTACACACATATTTGCTGAAACGAAATGTAACCCATAGTAAAAACAACTCATAACTTTAAATTGCGAGATGAGTGATGTGTGAAAGATGAACACAGGCAAAGGAAATGCGTCTCTCTTGAGTTGGAGGTTTTTGTACGGCCGATGAATGAGACTGTATCACTGTGGTACACTTTCGGCGGCGGCACCAAACTGTCAATTGGACGTAAGTAATATTTCTTTCAGATCTATCCACATCTGCATTTTTAAATATTTGAATATTCGTTTTCAGAAAACCCATTTCGTTAATTGTTGGAACTGTGAACTTTGCTTGTGGATATGGGCTACACATTATATCAAGTTATTATTTTGCTTCATAAGAATGAGGGTGCACAAAGCATATTCACCAAAAATAACTTCTTAAATGCCAAAGTTCATGAAAAGAACATAAATCTCATACACTGTAAAAAGTTTCGGGGGTCAAATTTTGAAGAGCGGAGAAATGAAAGCTGTCTCTCTTGAGCGAGAGGTTTTTGTACAGCGGTGTAATGAGTTTGTATCACTGTGGTGGACTTTCGGCGGCGGCACCAAACTGTCAATTGGACGTAAGTCATTTCTATTCAATAAATTTCTCCGAGCGCAAGCAAAGTGTCTCTTTAATGTTCACGAATATTCGAAAAGCTTTACAAAATAATATGTACAATAATATGCTAAATTCTGAGTTCGCATAAATGATAATCAAATCGACTTGCTAAATGAAGGTTTGTTCTAACGAGTACAGCTCTTTTCCAAAGCCTACACATATATGTTCCGCACATTATAAAAAAAAAAACAAAATTAATTAATTCCATTTGGGTGTCGGAGGTGGTAATACTGACTCTTATTTCAGCATGTTGGGATACCGCTAAGATCTGGTAAGTGCGGATGCGCGCGTAAAGGATATTATTTTGACAATTTCCCTCGATTTGCGAATGCAACATATTTCTGATTTAAACATGAACTACTGCTTGGAAGGATTTACAGTTAACTGCACTTAATGTCTGTGTTTGTTTTGTGATGTGTTTTCGAAAGGTAGATGATAATCTTTAGTTTAAAAAGCGCGCCATTAAATGGAGTATTACATGTATTATTTAAATATTGTTCAAATTAATAAGTTCTTGTAAATGTTCGCGTGTGTTACTATTTAACTGAAACTGCCAGATATGTCCAAAAAATGGGTCATTTCTAATTGTTTAATTTTTACATTAAATCCCTCCATTATACTTTCCGAAAGTATATCAGTAAAATGTATTATTGAAACAATACAGTTTGATACAGCTTTGATACAATCGAACCAATGGTATTTGTAGGATATTTTTCAATTCGTATTTTATTCGTTGATAAATTATGTAGTTTAGTTTTCATGACCTCTTAAAAGTATAGTTCACTGACTACAGCTTGGATAGATACATTTTTATACCTTGAATAAAATACGAATGTAATATGACTACTTTAATGAAATTTTAATGAATAATATTATTGGTTAATTTTCAGTCCTTTTATAAATCAAGCAATTATATTTTACAGTGGTGTTACCTATATTTTAATATGTAAGTCATTTAATAATTGCATGAATGATATATAATTTAATGAAAGGGCTCTGGTTGTGAAAGAGGTGTAAAATGTTGCCTTGCTTAGCACTGAGGAACAGTCCCTCTTGTGCTTCACAAAGCTTTCAGTGTAAGTACAGTCACATGTTGTGCTGATGTGTTGAGTTTGACATTCAGCTCTTACTGTGTGAACGCTCTGATTGGCTCATGCTGCTGTGTCCACTCTGTGACCTCACACCTGTGCTGTGTCTCCCAGGTGACACAGTTCCCACCCTCACAGTCCTGCCCCCCTCCAGTGTGGAGCTGAATCAGGAAAGGCCACACTGCTGTGTCTGGCCAACAAGGGCTTCCCCTCAGACTGGAAGCTGCACTGGAAAGTGGACGGTAGCAGCTGGAGCTCGGGTGTGGCCGGGGCGCGGGGTCCTGGAGAAGGACGGGCTGTACAGCTGGAGCAGCTCCTGACTCTCAGTGCGGACGAGTGGAAGAAGGCGGGGTCACTGACCTGTGAGGCCACACAGGGCTCACAGTCCGCCGTCCCTCAGACACTGAGGCCAGCCGACTGTTCTGAGTAGGCCGGGCAGAGGCCCAGCTCTCACACTCTGATTACACTGTTTTTACCCTGTTCTGTACTCTGCCTCTCTGCTTCTTACTGCCCCACTGCTGTCACACTGGCCTGTGTGTCAATCCTTCCTCCAGCACCCACATCTTACATGTGCTCTGCTTGTGTTCATCTCCAAATATACTCATGTGTGTTCTCATGTGTGCTGCTTTCTGTGATTTTGGCAAAAGCTGAGTGATTTGAATTCTTTACATAATAAAGACTCTTTGAACAAATCATTTGTTGTCCTGATTTTTATTATAAAAAGTGAACTTTGGTGCTCTGGTAGATATACATTTCTGTGCAAAGTGTGCACTGGGTGTAAACCATGTGACCTTAGTCCAATTGCATCATGTCCATGTTTTTAGTATTAAATATATTCTTTTAAAAATCATAAAAATGATATGCATGTATATCATTTTGTAATGAATCATAATCACTATGTTATTTCAGTCAGGTTTCCAGGACCCACATGCTGGCCTGACTTTTATAGGAGTCTCACACACTGTAGAAAGTAGAAGGTGGTGATCAGAGACTGTGTGAGAGGTAACTGATCTGGGATCAGTGAAAGAGCAGCAGTTTCCCAGCAGAGGAGAGGAGGAGTGATGTGTGCAGTGTGCTCAGATCAGCTCTGTGCAGCAGGATGTGTGCACAGCTCACACTAACCCCCTGGGGACGGGCCAGACACCTGGCCACCGTGCTGCTCTATTCTGAGAGAGAATCAGTCCCACTGAGGGACAGCAGAAGCAGCCGGCCCCGCCCCAAATATGCAAATGTGACTTTCAGCCCAACAGCTCACAGTTTCTCAGCCCAAAATAGCCCTGACTGAGACAGCTGTGTGCAGCTGGCCTCATATGTGCACTGAAGATGAGGAGGTGGAGGCTTTAGCTCTGTAGTGACGATGAAGGGGAAAAGGGAGGTGGTTGTACCAGGGACCTGCATTTGCATGATGCTCAGATTAGAGATTTCACAGCTGAATGAACTCACACTCTCACATCTGCTCTGAAAGCAGCAAGCACTGCTTACAGCTTAGTGATTTTACTCTCTATCCATCTCTAAATGGAAACTTCAGCATGAATTTCCCTCATCTATTGACACTGTTAGTGTAATAAATAAAATCAGGGAAATGGAAGTTGTGTTGTCTTCATCTTCTATGAAACTCACTGTACCAGCACACAGAGCTCTCCTCCCCACAGAGCAGCAGAGCTCTCCTCCCCAGCACAGAGCAGCACAGAGCTCTCCCCAGCCTCTTCTCCCCCAGCACAGAGCTCCCCCAGCCCCCCAGCAGCACAGAGCCATAGCACAGGACTGGCTGGGGCTGTGAAAATAATTTTAGCCCTTGAATGTAGAAGCTCTGATTTGAAGTTAAAAATATTATCAAATATTTTTTTCAACTGAAATGAATGACATATATAAACATATTCTGTAATGAAGTTTACACAATGTATGATCTGTATATTACAGAGATAAGACATCATCAGAAAGTTATTATGTAGAGATGGGACATTGTTAACTATGCACTACATACTGTACATGGTGTGTGTGTGTGTGTGTGTGTGTGTGTGTGTGTGTGTGTGTGTGTGTGTGTGTGTGTGAGTGAGTGACTATTTCAGTTGTGCTGTCATCACCTTTATTGTGTTTATCACATCCATGATTTGATGTCTGATTCACACATTAAAGGTAATTAACATAATCTGACCCTTTCACTCTCAAGCCCTCATTGTGAATTCCAGGTATAAAATGATACAGTTATTCATTTCTAATGTTAATCTTCTCATCTCTGTGTCAGTGTGAATTCTCTCTGCACATAAAATAAGTGATGTTGTGGTACAGAAGTGTGTGGTTCAGCAGTAGCAGCTCTGATGTTGGTTCTGTGTGTGACACAGAGAAGCTCCTCTTCACCTCAGAGGTTTATTTACAGGTCTGTAGCTCTCTATTGCCCCCTAGAGCCCTGCTGGGAGTACAGCAGTATTCTGGGTCAGTGCCTCCCCCCCTCAGCACCTGCAGTAGGTCCCAGCTGCAGCAGTGCAGTCTCTGTGCAGTCTGACTGAGGGAGGTTTTTGTACGGCTCTCTATCACTGTGTGAACACACAGCACTACTGCTGATGGAGTGGTAACTCTGACAGTAGTAATCTCCTGCATCTTCAGCCTGGACTCCACTGATGGTCAGAGTGAAGTCAGTCCCAGATCCACTGCCACTGAATCGATCAGGAATCCCTGAGTTACGTTATGTTGCCCTGTAGATCAGGAGTTTAGGAGCTTCTCCAGATTTCTGCTGGTACCAGGCCATATAGTCATTGCCATACACAGCAGGGCTGGTTCTACAGCTCAGTGTGACAGTGTCTCCTATGAGAGCAGATTTACCAGCAGGAGTCTGAGTCACAGTCACCTGTCCTGTGACTCTAAATGGAAGAAAAAAAATAAAATCCTAATTTTAGCAAAATGTTAACATATATTATTTTATATCTATTTCCCATCGGATTATCTTTATCTTTTTTGATATCACAAAAAAATATTTTTGTTGATTTCATGTTACTTTTTAAATGAGAATTATCATGTATTTCTGAATGTTCCCAACCCTTACCCTGAATGCAGAAAGCGAGTGCCCAGATGAAGATGGTGATAAAAGTCATTGTTGCTGTGGGTTCTGTTGCCATGAAGGACAGCTCTCAGTCATCAAGTGTTAAACTCACAGGACTATAAACACTCCCAGAGCACTGAAGCATGTGCTGCCAATGCAAAGTGTCTTCTCTATGCAAATGGTCTTCCTGGGCACAGCAGGCACTTGTAGCCCAGCAGTGCTGTGGAGGCAGACTAGGGCTTATGGGCTGTGACACAGACAGAGCAGTTTAACACTGGTGTAACAGTGTCTGGACAGCAGGATCACAATCCAAACCAACATCATTCACATTTTGCCATCATATTCTTTTTCTCACATGTACCCCTGTTAAACAGCACATACACCCCTCCTCTGACTCATCTCTATAGATACAGCATTGGACTTTAAGCAGGTGAAATTGCATGAAGAAACCTCGGGTTTTGCCTCATGTTAATGCTATGGGTTAAGTTAGTGATAAGTTAATTATCCTCTATCACTACTGCACTGACAAGTAATGCATATTGTGATGGATTCCCATTGTATTAAATTACCAGTCAGGTCTGGCTTCTGCAGCCATTGCTGTTTCTGCACTGCAGTGAATGAGGCTTTTGCTGCTTTCCTACATAAACATGCTAAATTAACTGGATGTGATCAAATCCAGTTGCTCCTTTTCTGCACTGTGTTTGACTTGGATAAATTCACTTATTTTTAAAATAGGTGTTTCATATGACCATAATTATTCATCCACTGGGCTTAGAACTGTTGGATGTACAGACATGAAAATGCTCAAATATTGTATTACTTGTGAGAGCATTTCTAAGTTATAACTGAACCACTGAAGCTCAGTGTGCTGGAGCAGAACCCCTCAGTGTCCCGGGTCAGTGCCTCCCCCTCAGCACCTGCAGTAGGTCCCAGCTGCAGCAGTGCAGTCTCTGTGCAGTCTGACTGAGGGAGGTTTTTGTACAGCTCTCTATCACTGTGTGAACACATGACCACTGTGGTAACTCTGACAGTAGTAATCTCCTGCATCTTCAGCCTGGACTCCACTGATGGTCAGAGTGAAGTCAGTCCCAGATCCACTGCCACTGAATCGATCAGGAATCCCTGAGTAACGTGATGTTGCCCAATAGATCAGGAGTTTAGGAGCTTCTCCAGGTTTCTGCTGGTACCAGGCTAAAAGGTTGTTGTTGTACACTGCAGTGCTGGTTCTACAGCTCAGGGTGACAGTGTCTCCTATGAGAGCAGATTTACCAGCAGGAGTCTGAGTCACAGTCACCTGTCCTGTAGACTCTAAGGAGAAGAAAGAACACCTCAAAAATCCTATATTTAGCAACATACAACATATATTATTTAATGGATATGAAACCCTCAGATTATCTGTTGATATCACAGAAAAACATATTTTTGTTGATTTTGTATTTTTTAATTGACGATTATAATATGTGTTTCTGAATGTTCCCATCCCTTACCCTGAATGCAGAAAGCGAGTGCCCAGATGAAGATGGTGATGAAAGTCATTGTTGCTGTGGGTTCTGTTACCATGAAGGACAGCTCTCAGTCATCAAGTGTTAAACTCACAGGACTATAAACACTCCCAGAGCACTGAAGCATGTGCTGCCAATGCAAAGTGTCTTCTCTATGCAAATGGTCTTCCTGGGTACAGCAGGCACTTGTTGCCCAGCAGTGCTGTGGAGGCAGACTAGGGCTTATGGGCTGTGACACAGACAGAGCAGTTTAACACTGGTGTAACAGTGTCTGGACAGCAGGATCACAATCCAAAACAACATCATTCACATTTTGCCATCATATTCTTTTTCTCACATGTACCCCTGTTAAACAGTGCAGTGTTAACCTTTGAGGCGGTGAAATTGCACAATTAGATTTTAACACTTTGAAACCTTGGATTTTGCCTAATTTTCGTGGTATGAGTTATTTATGTCCTATCACTGCAGCACTCACACATAATCCATACTCTGATTGTTTCACATTACACTGAAGGACCAGACATGGCTGACTACTGCAGCCATTGCTGTTTTTCCACTATAGTGAAAGAGGATTTTGCTGCTCTCTCCATCGTAGTCAACAAGGACAGGGTATCACCTGAGGGGTGTGGAACAAGTGAGGAAGTGTCTCTGTATTGTAGTCCCCCAAAAAAAAAAAAAAAACTTTTTGTTGTGTTTTACTTCCACTCACCACCTGGCTCAGCTCAGTGACCTCACCTGCCAGTGTGCTACCACATTTATAACAAAAAATTAAACCTATGAATTAGTTTCATGGGTTTTTGAAGTACATTGGTTTGTTTCCCAAGAATTATTAGCCTATAAGTTTGATTCAAGAAAATGATAATTCAAGCATTTTTGCATCAGTATTACATTTTCAGATGTATGAGGTTATCATCTATGAGAACTACACAGAGAAATTAAGTCCCATAAAATCTGATGTCACTTTATCAACTTTTGTTGGTTTTTAAAAATGCAAGTTATAAGATATGAGTTAAGTAATATTTCATCATAAAATGATGTCATGTATTCAAAGTCCCTTCCTCTATAGACTTTTACATTTTTATTCATGTGTATTATATTTTTCTAAATAGCCCACATGAACACTTTTATTTTAAAACAGCCTAAATACCACATCCATTTTTTTTTTTTTTTTTCAAAATTTGCATCACAGAGTAAGACTGTTGTTGGTGCTCTTATAAAACTCTTGCTTGTTCAGCACTGTGAACTCTTTACCGTTATTTAAAACATTTTACTCTTTTAAATTTACAACATAGAATTGGACTGAAATCACATCATTCTGTTTCCCAGCAACAGTAATAAGTTTAAGTTGCTTAGAATTTTCAGGATTTCAGCCTCTATGATGTCACAATAGGAATGTTCTTAAAATGCAAACAACTATCAATTAATATGTCATTTGGACTTCTCATTGATTGCAACTATATCTTACCAAAATTTACCAGTCACTTAGAATAGTAGAAAACAATAATGTGTTCCACTATTGTCTTGGACAGTTACATCCTTCAGACTTGTAAGTAGATACCTAAAGCTTTTCCTCAAATACAGTGTCTCTTTGTCATGACTTAAAAATTAATTGATCAGTTCTGTAACTGAATATAACAGATTTTTATGTTCAGAAATTACAGGAGTTTTAATGTTTTACCTTCATATAGCTTGTTAGCTAGCCAGCTATGTAGGGTAAGTCAAGTAAGGGTGTCATATCATAAATGAGAATGGCCAATGTTGGTGCAAACTTGTTTTGCCATAATGTGCAAGTATTTCCATTCTGAATTAATTCCAATTCACAAATAATTGTGATAAAAGTGACATTATGAAATAAAAGTTTCATCATGAATTAAAACAGGCTTTGCTCAAAAAAGCTGTTTGTGAAGAAAATGTATTTTTATAAAATAAAGATCAAATAATTCATTACTACATCATTATGAAGTAAATGTAAACATGATAATGGTACTGTGAAAGTCAGTATGCTGAAATAATACTTTATCATATTGGGGTGAGTGTTATTTATTGAATTCTTTCACAATTTATCAACTAATTTATTATCTGATTATGTGACTGTTCATTACATAAACATTTTTGTTTATTTAATTTAGACTAAAATGGCATTCCATTACTATGATGTCACAATGGGAAGGAAGTTCAAATGTAGAACATTGACAACTGGCGCAAAATTGAACATGAAAGATGAACAGAAATTATTATGAATGACTGTCATTTACATGGTTATCATGCAGAGTATGGTGTCTGGTACAAAGAGAGGGCAGTACAGTCATTTGAGATGGGCCCAGGTGAAGTTGTGCTTTCTCCTGTCTTATATTTGTATGCCATATAATTCACACTAAGCTGAAGTTCCAAATACCTGAATTCAGGATACATGCAAATTCTTTTCTGTCTGAAAATAATATTCTCAGATTTATTGAACTATTATCCATGACAGAGCTGGGTGAAGGGAGTTATGTCAGTGTCTGTATTTCATCCCCAGTGATTATGCACATAGATCAGAGCAGATCAAGATGTTATGAATGAAAATTATAATGTACTGCTTTTATGTAAATTTAACTTTAAATATATGGGCATGCTGGTCAAATGAGTAGACCATGTTAGATTGACAAACTGTTCATTTCTCCAAGAGTTTAAGCAGTCAGAGTAGAAAGACTCTCAGACACTTCTCACCTTACACTGCTAACATTTACCTTGAGTCTGATTTATGTAGGTCTAGCTCTGAGTTAGAGCTCTAGTTCACCCAGTCTGCTTGGCTCCACTTAATGAGCAGCCAGCCTCTGACTGTTCACCTCGTTCTCAGGCTCTTGCTGAGTCTGTTGAATTGTCTCCACACAGCAGTTCCTCTGCTTATGCCTCTGCTGGAGGAGATGATGTGGGGACAGAGGCTGAGAGTCTACCAAGGCTCTGTGCTCACGTGGCTCCTGGCCATCACCATGGAATCAAGGATGCCTCTACCTGCCAGCACACATGAGTCTCTCTCCTCTGTCTTAGGATGTCCTGATCAGCACCAGCTCCAGATCAATGCATTTGGTTACGCAGTAAGAGAGCGCCCATGCTACAGCGCTCACTATGAAATCATGCATATGATGTGAATAGTTGCAGATTACCATGAGCAAAGGGTATGTGTTATTCCATATGGTTATCTGTTTAAAGACTGTTTGTGCTGACCTCATCAAATGAGGGCCATTTGATGCTAAGATTACAACATTCTGTTGTATGATTCAGACAAACCAATATGTATTTAATAATATCAGTCTGGGTAACATACTGATAAATAACTAGTCAGGACAGCAACGATTTTGTACTGTACTTAGACTTGATGATTTTCCACACCACAAGGGGGAGCCATCCTACTGTGATATAAGAGGGGTTATATGGTCTCTATTTGAGAAGAAGCACAGAGACACCATAATAATGATTATGAAACACCTCTGTAGAACACACATCAGTCCAATGGAGGGGCCGATAGTGCCTCACTTTCACACTGTATTCAACACAAGGGACTGAGGTGGCACCCAAGTGACCGTAGTATTGTTGAGGATAATACAGTAACAGCTGTAAAGGTGAGGAAGAGTCAGCTCAGGTGTGAAGCTGTTGATGGAAACAGCACCGTTGTCCAATTCAGTTCAACACGACAGACTCTAACAAGTTCAGTCTCTCCGACAGATTTAAGCTATGTTTCTAAATTATTACTTAATTCATGTCCATACTTTCTGTCATCAAAAATGTAAAATAAGTTTACTCTTATGGAAACATACCCAAAAAAATCACATTTGATATGATGGTATTAATTGTGATTGGGAGTAATTGTGTTAAGTTCATGTTGAAGCTTTTAATGAGAGTGAATGCAGAAAACTGCTTCATGCATGTAATCCAGTTGCTAGGTTTCTGTACTGTGTTTGACTTGGATAAATGCACCTATTTTTAAAAAAGGTGTTTCATTTAACCATAATTATTTATTCACTGGGCTTTGATACTGTTGGATGTACAGACATGAAAATGCTCAAACATTGTATTAGGTGTGAGAGCATCTGGAAGTTATAACTGAACCACTGAAGCTCAGTGTGCTGGAGCAGAACCCCTCAGTGTCCCGGTTCAGTGCCTCCCCCCTCAGCACCTGCAGTAGGTCCCAGCTGCAGCAGTGCAGTCTCTGTGCAGTCTGACTGAGGGAGGTTTTTGTACGGCTCTCTATCACTGTGTGAACATCAAGCTACTGCTGATCCAGTGTTCACTATGACAGTAGTAATCTCCTGCATCTTCAGCCTGGACTCTACTGATGGTCAGAGTGAAGTCAGTCCCAGATCCACTGCCACTGAATCGATCAGGAATCCCAGAGATACGCTGATTTACAAGCTTTATCAGGAGTTTAGGAGCTTCTCCCAGCTTCTGGTTATACCAGGCCATTCTTTCACCATAACTGTCTTTATACACAGCAGGGCTGGTTCTACAGCTCAGGGTAACAGTGTCTCCTATGAGAGCAGATTTACCAGCAGGAGTCTGAGTCACAGTCACCTGACCTGTGGATTCTGAAGGAAATAATAAACAACACATAACTGTATTATCTATACATGGGAAATATAATATAGGGTGATACATTTAGTTATTTCAAATATGTATTACATTTAAATTAAAACAAGCAATCAATACAGAATATACTTCAGTAATTTCAAAAATCTCACCCTGAATGCAGAAAGCGAGTGCCCAGATGAAGATGGTGATAAAAGTCATTGTTGCTGTGGGTTCTGTTGCCATGAAGGACAGCTCTCAGTCATCAAGTGTTAAACTCACAGGACTATAAACACTCCCAGAGCACTGAAGCATGTGCTGCCAATGCAAAGTGTCTTCTCTATGCAAATGGTCTTCCTGGGTACAGCAGGCACTTGTAGCCCAGCAGTGCTGTGGAGGCAGACTAGGGCTTATGGGCTGTGACACAGACAGAGCAGTTTAACGTCTCCAGAGACAGACCAGGGTCAAAGTCCCAGTGCCCCATCAATGGGTCAGCACATACACATGACTAACTCTGTGCTGCCAAATGCTGCTGTTCCCATTCAAAGTGTTCCAGAAACCATCATTTCCATTAATTACAGGAGTTTTTAACTTCCAAACTTAGTAAGGTGACCACCTCTTCCCATTGAACCACCGGTGGATCATCCAGACAGACGGCGGTGCCACATGTTAGTGTTTCCATTAAAGAGTTCCAGATTCTGTCTACAGAGTTAAAGCTTTTAATGTCAGAGAGTGAAAACTATATCTATTTGAATGAAGATGTGTGCACATATCCCTTTCATCTCTCTTATCACTGACATAGGAAATAAAGGGCAGTGCCATGTTGCTCTTTTTTAATCAGGTTTTATCATATTGTTAATCTGTCCCAGTTTGTAACACCAGTAATATTTTCAGGGCCATCTCATTGGTGCAGACCAGCTCTGATCAGCACTGGCCAGGTCAGGATTTGATACCGAACTATAGCTTCCACTTTGCTGTTGTTATGTCATGACATTTGGGGCAATAGTGGTGGTCTGTATGTAATGGCAGCTTGTGTGACATCGAATAGAACGACTGTAGACTGAGTGGCTTTAAAAACATGAATACTAAACATAAATGCTATTATTTAACAGAGGTTTTTCATATAACCACTCTTATTTATCCATGGGATTTTAAAACTATTGCATGTACAGACAATGCTCAGTGTATTAGATGAGAGATTATCTGAGAGTTTTGTTGAACCACTGATGCTCAGTGTGCTGGAGCAGAACCCCTCTGTGTCTCTCCGGCGCCTCCAGGTTCGGTCCAGGACTTGTGCTTCTTTTAAAGTAAGCCCTCTAGTGGCAGTGCTTCTGCATTGCTTCTGATGAGCAGCTTATGTAGCTTTGCGGAACCAGGTGTTTGGCAGCTTGATCCAAGCGATGCCTTAAATGAAGCACTGAAAATCCCAACAATGCAGCAGACACAGAGCATGAATTGAGCACTCATACAAAAATATTTTTTCACCTTTGTGAATGGGCTGAATGATTGGCAGGGGATGGGCATTTCTCCCCATGCTGTTCGACCCCCACACAACAGCCAGATACGCCCGCTTTCTCCACTGAGTTTACCTCCCTGTCCCTGCCGCGAAGCTCTTCAAGACAATTCGGCACTGAGACACAAACTCCAAACGACTGTTCAGGAGCTGGAGTTGAATGGCTTTGGTGAGGAAAGCCTTTTCAGCTGGTCTCTGGGGGAACGACGGTCGGTACATGATTGAGAGGTCATATGTGATGGACAAGAGCCTCACCAAAGTTCTACAATAAGGAAGGAGAGAAAGTTCTTCCATCCCTGGGTGGGCTCAAACCACCAACCTTTTAGTTAACAGCCAAACGCACTCGACCTACTGCACCACAGAGATTACGTTGCACCCCTTCTTTTGGCCTGCATTTAACAGAGTAACATATTGGGAGGGGCCTCAGCATGAAGAGGGTAAAAAGGGTTAAGTGCATGTAATATAAATGAATTGTTTTGCTAAAGATGACCCTGTGCAAACTTATGTGTGCATCTGGTGGAAAAGTACTGGGGCAACTAGAAGAGATTGTGCAGAGAGCAAGATGTTTTGCAAAACTGTACCACGGTTGTCTTGAGGAGAAGAACAGCAATTCAAAATACAAAATGTATTTATTGTCATTTTTCTTGCACTTACATACAATCAAGAATGAAATATGGTTTGTCCTTGGGCAACAGTGTACATAAATTAAAATAGAGAATTAAAAGAGCTTTTACAAAAAGATTTGTATAATATATAAAAAATACAAAAAGCAATAAACATATAAGCAACATGTAGATATACACAATACACGCAATACATACACACAATACAACCCAATACACATGGTGCACCAAGGAAAAAAAGAAAATTAGCAGTATATCTGGGGAGGGAATACCGGCATAGACTTTAAATTACCTTTGAAAAAGTGTATTTTGCAGTGTGAAAATGGCACTAGTGGAGAGAAGTGTCTGGTACTATGGGGAGTTAATGGTTTAGTGGTGGAGGGGGGTACAAGAATGTTTATGATCCTCACAGCCTGGCGTATGAAGCTGTTTAGAAACCTGCTGGTCCTGGTACGGATACTTCTGTACCTCTTCCCAGATGGCAGGAGGGAAAACAGGCTGTGGGAGGGGTGGTCGGGTCCTTGGTGATGCTGGAGGCTCTGTGGGTGCAGCGCTGGTTGAAGATCTCCAGCAGGGAGGGGAGAGGGACACCAACGACCTTCCCAGCTGTTCTCACTATCCTGCTCAGCTGTTTCTGTTTGGAGGTTTTGCACTTTCAGAACCAGGCAGTGATACGATAGGTCAGAACACTTTCAATGGTGCCCCTGGAGAAGGTGGTGTGGGCCGAAATGGGGACACTGGCCTGTTGGGCCTTCTTGACGATGGCCATGGTGTTGCTGGTCGAGGTCAGGTCGTTTGCCATGTACGCTCCCAGGAAATTGATGCTACCGACCCTCTCCACAATTGCACCATCAACGGTCAGCAGGGGTGGTGGTCCGTGCGGGCCTTCCTGAAGTCGATGACCATCTCCTTGGTTTTGTCGACATTCAGGGAGAGGTTGTGTCTGTTGCACCACGCTGTCAGCTGCTCCTCCTCCATCCTGTATGCTGACTCATCACCTTTGCTGATGAGACCCACAACTGTCGTGTCATCAGCGAACTTGATGATGTGGTTGTTGCTGAATCTGGCAGCACAGTCGTGGGTCAGCAGGGTGAACAGCAGGGGGCTCAGGACGCAGCCCTGGGGTGAGCCTGTGCTCACTGAGGTGGTACCTGATGTGTGGCTGCAGACTCTGACTGTCTGCTGCCTTTGTGTCAGGAAGTCCAGGATCCAGTTACAGGTGGCAGTATCCACATCCAGCTTCTCCACCAGTTGCTGTGGTATGATGGTATTGATAAATACATAAATCTGTCAAAGAGCAATCTGCATGTTCAAACTCCAGTGCGCTGTCAGTCTCTCCCATATTAAGAGAGAGCCTCCATCTCTGATAAGCACTATGGGCAGTTATGTAATTCTCTGTGGGGCTGTGGGACTCAGTAAGGACTGCCTCAGACACCAAAGTGTGCTCTCTGCTCAGTTATTACAGGGTAGATACATACAGATATGCAGAGGGGCTCTGTCTCCATCTAGTGGTCAGTACATGTAATGGTAGCTTGTATAATGTGTGTTGAAGGAAAGACCTTTGGACTGTCCTGGAGAGGGTTCACTGCTCCTCTTTCCACAGATATGTGATGTACAACTACAATACATTCAAAATATTATAATATAATACAAAATGGCATTTCACTGATTGATCAGGCATATTTAAATTGCATTCATTGTCATTTGAATTTGAAAAACCTGTCATTCCCTCTCACAGCTTGAATATCCTGACCTTAAATTCAGTCTCAGTTTATTGGATTAGATGTATGAGAGTTTATTGAACCACGGAAGCTCAGTGTGCTGGAGCAGAACCCCTTAGTGTCCCGGGTCAGTGCCTCCCCCCTCAGCACCTTCAGTAGGTCCCAGCTGCAGCAGTGCAGTCTCTGTGTAGTCTGACTGAGGGAGGTTTTTGTACGGCTCTCTATCACTGTGTGAACACACCACCACTGTGGTAACTCTGACAGTAGTAATCTCCTGCATCTTCAGCCTGGACTCCACTGATGGTCAGAGTGAAGTCAGTCCCAGATCCACTGCCACTGAATCGATCAGGAATCCCTGAGTAACGTGATGTTGCATCATAGATCAGGAGTTTAGGAGCTTCTCCAGGTTTCTGCTGATACCAGTATAAACTGTCACTGCTATACACAGCAGGACTGGTTTTACAGCTCAGGGTGACAGTGTCTCCTGTGAGAGCAGATTTACCAGCAGGAGTCTGAGTCACAGTCACCTGTCCTGTGCATTCTGAAGAGAAGAACAGAAAATAAATATTATTAATTTATTTTGCATTGTTATATATCATCCATAGGTACAGGAGAATGTTACGCCATTTTCCAGACATTTCATACAGTTATTTCATACAGTCATTTTAACGACAATATTTTCATAAATCTCACCCTGAATGCAGAAAGAGAGGGCCCAGATGAAGATGGTGATAAAAGTCATTGTTGCCGTGGGTTCTGTTGCCATGAAGGACAGCTCTCAGTCATCAAGTTTTAAACTCACAGGACTATAAACACTCCCAGAGCACTGAAGCATGTGCTGCCAATGCAAAGTGTCTTCTCTATGCAAATGGTCTTCCTGGGTACAGCAGGCACTTGTAGCCCAGCAGTGCTGTGGAGGCAGACTAGGGCTTATGGGCTGTGACACCGACAGAGCAGTTTAACACTGGTGTAACAGTGTCTGGACACCAGGATCACAATCCAAACCAACATCATTCACATTTTGCCGTCATATTCTTTTTCTCACATGTACCCCTGTTAAACAGCACATACACCCCTCCTCTGACTCATCTCTATAGATGCAGCATTGGCCTTTGAGCAGGTGAAATTGCATGAAGAAACCTCGGGTTTTGCCTCATGTTAATGCTATGGGTTAAGTTAGTTCTAAGTTAGTTATCCTCTATCACTACTGCACTGACAAGTAATGCATATTGTGATTGATTCCCATTGTATTAAATTCAAAGTCAGGTCTGGCTTATGCAGCCATTGCTGTTTCTGCACTGCAGTGAATGAGGCTTTTGCTGCTTTCCTACATAAACATGCTAAATTAACTGGATGTGATCTGAACATTATCCTGATTGGTAATAACTCAGTTTCATTTAAACTGGGTAATAATGAGAGGGGAATAATCGAGCTCTGATCTGATGTGTTCCTGCTCAGCAGTGCAGTGTAGGGTGAGAGTAACACACAGTAATATAAAGAGTACTGTAATGCATTTCCATTACTGCACAATAAGTAATACAGTCATTTAACACTTTACTTGTAAAAGCTATAATGAGTACTGTGTAATATATTACAGCTTTTATGTGTATGTATTTATAACATTAAATGAAACCAATGAATAAGTTTCATGGGTTTTTGAAGTACATTGGATTGTTTCCCAAGAAATTTTAGCCTGTAAGATTGATTCAAGAGTAGGGTCATTCATGCATTTTCACATCAGTATTACATTTTCAAATGTATATGGTTATCATCTATGGGAACTACACAGAGAAATGAATAAGTCCCATAAAATTTGATGTCCCTTTATCAACTTTTGTTGGTTTTGTAAAAATGCAAGGTGTCAGTCACTCTGGTTTGACATAGAGTCACAGTGCACTTCATGCATTAAAATTTACAGAAATTACAATCATGACATTGCAGGGTGGTTTAGAATTCCCTGCTGCTTAAAAGGGTGAGAACTATGATTGTTTCTGCATTAGAGGTGTACAGAGACGTCATTATCTGTATCTGTTCAACAAACAAACTTAGAGAGGTGCGTTCTCATGCCACTACTGCGTCCACTGATAGGTCTCACCTCGGATCTCATTGCTTCGAGAGATTCTTCTCATGGAAGTCTGTTGTGAGAGCCATTTCTGCCCTTAAACACATTCTCCAGTCCTACAAAACCACAAACCATGTATAGGACAGTGCGTGCGGTTCATGGCATCTCTGCACAAGAGCTCGCACAGCAGAAAAGCTGTTTGGAAGCAGAAGCAGTCATCATTAAATGTGTGCAAAGAGAAGCTTACAAAGAACAGATTGCATGCCTTATCAGTGGAAAGGACATTGGAAGAAACAGTTCCCTGAGGAAGCTGAATCGCCTTGAAGAGGTTCTTTGACCTGAGGTGACCCGCAAAGCAAATCCGTTCAGATTGTGGAACCAACTTCATTGGTGCTTGTAATGAGCTGAAAATCTTGCTTACTGACCCCAGCAAACCTGGTGTGAGAAGGTACTTGACACCGGCCATACTTCTTACTCAGAAGGTCTGCATCCCTCTTCCTCCTCCAGGTGACTTCAAGCATACTAACTTCCACAAACAGCAGTGAAAGCAGATGCAGCACCTGGCAAACACCTTCTGGAGTAGATGGAGAAGTGAGTACCTCACAACACTACAGAGTTGCAGTAAATGGCAAGATGAGCGTAAGAACATCAGAGTAGGTAATCTGGTCCTACTCAAGGATTCCCAGTTGCAACGCAATGAATGACCCATGGCTCTCATCACAAAGACATTTCCCAGCAGCGACGGATAAGTCAGGAAGATTGAGCTCAAGGTCTCCAAACATAGGATAGCCAAAACCTTCTTGAGGCCAATCTCAGAGACAGTTCTTCTCATGTCAACAAAGGACTGAAATTTAGTTGCTGTTAGTAGATGTCCCCTTCATAGTTCATAGTGGTATCTAACTATACCAGACGGGAAGTGTCATGACACAGATTTTGTGAATTATTGTTTTTTGTTAACAGTACGTCCTAGTGGCAAAATAGTGTATTTTCCTTTGCTTTATATTGGAACTCACTTAGTTTTGTGATTGGTCAATCGAGGTCATGTGATTTAGATGTCAGCGATTACCAGGAAGTAAATGAGTTTTTACTGTTCCATGTGCAACTGGAAGCTGTTTATCGTTTCCTACTCCGTTTGTGCCTTGGAGAGTCTTTGCCTGTAAGTTCTTTTAACCTTTGTGATTAATGTACACAAGCAGGAACTAACAAAATACTAATTTCCATATGTTTTGAGGAAAGATATTTTACTTAAAAGGGTAAGAGCAAAAGCTAAAAAGACATATTCCAAGCTATACCAAGCTCATATTCATGTTTAGCTAGATTATCCTATTAGCAAGTGACATGCTGTTGCTGACTTTTATGCTTTCATGTACAGGGGGTCCTCGGGTTACGACGGTCTCGAGTTATGTCGTTGACTTTTATGCTTTCATGTGTATTGATTTTTACATCCTTTTACTTATTTGCAGTTTTGCAAAAATAACATCAAAATGTAATTGAAAAGAAAATTGAGTAAACTCCTTTGAACTTTGCTCTGCGTCTGATTTTCTCTGAAGCCTGTTTGCTATCTGTCGAATCTGCATAGTTGTTACATGCACTGGGGACAGAATGAGCATATACACCCCTCCTCTAACTCATGTCTATAGATGCAGCATTGGCCTTAGAGCAGGTTAAAGTACACAAAGTTTTTACACCTAGAAACCTTGTGTTTTGACTCATGGTTTGGGACTAGTTATTTATTCTTTCCCTACCAATACTTTATTACATCAGGTGCAATAGTGGTGCTCTGTCTCCCTCCTGTGGTCACTGTATGTAAAGGCAGCTTGTGTGACAGTCTAAATGAAACTGCTGTAGACCGAGTGGATTCACAGACAAATATACTACATATGAATCAGTGGTGGTTAGAGACTTACAAAATTGGGGAGGACAGGTGAGAGAAGGAGGGAAAAGCAGCAGAGCATCAAAGACAAATAAGGTTTACAAAACAGCAATATTTGGAAAAAAGGGAAGAAAAATATTTGTTTCATGGGTTTTTGAAGGACATTGGATGGTTTCCCAAGAATTATTAGCCTGTACGTTTGATTCAAGGATATGATAATTCATGCATTTTTGCATTAGTATCACATCTTCAAAAGTAAAGTATGAGGTTATCATCTATGGGAACTGCACAGAAAAAAAATTCATTAGAAGTACGATTAAAATGTGATATCCCTTAATGAATTTTTATTGGTTTTGTTAAATAAAAAAAAGTTATGAGATTTAAGTAGCATTTCATCATAAAATGATATAATTTTTTCAAATAAGTAATGTTTACACACATCCAATTATTCACCCTCAGTAGAGTTATAGCCTCTATCAAATGCTTGTTTAGTATTTTTATCCTCAGCTCTCCATATAGTCATTCTGTAACACCTGTCCGATTCCTTAATATAAATTCTTGCAAAGCATAAATTTGTCATTTTCCATTCTGCCTTATCAGTGAAAGTTAACATTGTAAAAATTCTAATATTCAAACTACTTATAGGTATCTGGATGCATCTGGAAGAACATGAATCTAGAAGAAAACATGAAATACTGCTAACGGATGTAATTCACTTTTTATGTCGCAGGTATGCATTTTCATTTTAGGCGACTCTGTTGTCTGCTTGATATAGAATGGTTAAGTTAAGGACAATCTGAGAAAATTGGGAGAACAATGGTCTGTCACTGTCTGTTATGGACCAGCACATTAACAGTAGAATTGATTACAATATTTGGAAGAACAGATACAGTTAAGGTCAAAATTATTAGCCCCCCTTATGAAATCAAATAAAACCTTATCCATCCAATGACATGGGCCATAACCTTAAGTGTTTATAGTTTGTGTGTGTCCGCAAGAACAAAGACAACATCTGCATAAGGTCAAATGAACATTTTTATTGGTTTGCTGCGCTGAAACAAGAAAAAAGCAAAAAATGCAATGGTCAAAATTATTAGCCCTCTGACAACTAATAGTCAATAGTGTAGCCTTTGTGATCCAAATCTGACAACAACCTCTTCTGGTAGTTTCTAACTAAGTTGGCACATGTCTCCTGAGGGATTTTAGTCCATTCTTCCTTGGCAAATTGTTCAAGATCATGCAAATTGCTTGGTCTCCGAGCATGGACCCGAACCTTGAGCTCCCTCCACAGATTCTCGATAGGATTGAGATCAGGGCTCTCAGAGGGCCACTCCAGAACCTTGATTTTGGTGTCTTTCAGAAAGTTTTTGATGAACTTTGATGTAAGCTTTGTGTCATTGTCTTGTTTGAATACCCAGCGACAACCTAACCCTAGACTGGCTGCAGATGTCTTGATGTTAGCCTTCAAAATACCCACATAATCCTCTTTTTTCATGGTCCCATGCACCCGAACAAGGTTTCCTGTCCCTGAAGCAGCAAAACAGCCCCACAGCATTATGTTGCCACCACCGTACTTAGGGTTGAAGGCCTCGCCCTTCCTTCGCCAAACAAAAGCAGCATCCATGTGCCCAAACAGCACAAGTTTGGTTTCATCAGACCAAAGGACAGACTTCCAAAACTCACCCTAATGCTTCAGATTGTCTCTGTCAAAATTCAGTCGGGCTTTAATGTGCCGCTGTGAGAACAATGGGGTTTTTCTTGCACAATGACCATAAAGTCCACCACGATGAGGAACCCTCACAACATTTTTGCATGAAACATCAAGTCCAAAGGAATCCAGTTCAGCAACAATCATCTTTGCAGAGGTCTGGGGATTCTTGTTGACATCTCTGATTATATTTTGCTGCAAAGTTTTAGAAATCTTGCGTTTTCTACCTTATTTTTAACAGACTTTGTGTCTTTGTGCTTTGGAATGATGCAACGCACAGCTGTTCTAGAAACCATGAAACGCTTGGAAATGGCGGTATATCCTATCCCGTTGAAGATGAAGATCCACTATATTCTGTCTGAGGTCCAGACTGATTTCTTTACTTTTTGGCATGATGATATTGCTTCTTACGAAGATTATAGAGCAAACCTAGAGTATCCCTTTCATTCAAGTGGTCAAGTGATACTAACTCTGCTTCTTGAAGTCACGTAAATAAGGTTCAATGCTAATTGATTGCTCAGGTATGTTTTCAAACCTAATTGACTGCTCAGGTGTGGTTTCAAACCCAGTTAATTTGTTTTGAAAGCACAAAATCACATGGGGGCTAATAATTTTGACCATTGCATTTTTTGCTTTTTTCTTGTTTCAGCGCAGCAAACCAATAAAAATGTTCATTTGACCTTATGCAGATGTTGTCTTTGTTCTTGCGGACACACACAAACGATAAACACTTAAGGTTATGGCCCATGTCATTGGAAGGATAAGGTTTTATTTGATTTCGTAAGGGGGGCTAATAATTTTGACCTTAGCTGTACCTAAAATTGTTGTATGTTAGTGAGCCTTGTCCTCAATGGCACAAGACAAAATGGATTGTCATGACAGTTATGATTTAGTCATGTTTAGCAGACACCCTAAAGCACAGAAACTTCTGTTTATAAAGCTGGATGCTTATTGGAGCAATCTGGGTCACATGACTTGCTTAAGGCTACAACAGCAGTGCCTACCTGAGAATCAAACCCTGTATCACAAAGTTTGACCTGCTGCAACATAACCATTACACTACACTACTGACATATGTTTGTCAGAAATAAATAACATGTTTAATTGATGCATTTCAGGGTTGCAAATGAGACACAAGACTATGAAATATGTAGTGAGCTGTACCTTTTGCAGGCAGCATGGTGGCTCAGTGGTTAGCACTGTGGCCTCACAGTTTCAGTGGGCAGGCACAATGGGCAGCAGTCCCTGTGTTGAGCTTGCATGTGTTTGCCTGGGTTTTGGAAGTGCTCATCTGTCCAGGGTGTCTCCCTGCCCCTTGTACAATTCTTGCTGGGATAAGATCCATCACCAGCCCCAATTTTTCTGGTTAGTTTTTTGGGGGTCAGCTTAAATTACAGATTGAAGAACAAATGCCTTTAATTCCTAGGTTTTCCAGTTCTGTTCAGGTGCACATTGATTTGACAGTAGTGGTAAAAAGGGGTCTGTGGTCTGTCAGTGAATGCACTAATGTCGGAGGGGTCCATATCAGTGATGGCATAGTCGACTACACTAGCCCTAAGAGCGGAGTAGTAAGTGAAGCTCCCTAAAGAGTCCCCTCTGATCCTGCCATTAAGCATGTACAGGCCTAAGGCTCCACAGAGACACACTAACTCCCTACTGTTTTTGTTCACAGCACAGTCAGGGCTGTTTCTCTGTGGTACAGTTGGTGTTAGGTTCAGGGGGTTGTGTGTGATATTCATGTCTTACATCAAAAAAAATTACATACACACACCTTTAACATTTATAAGATAATTTTATTGTAATAAGATAAAACATGATTACACAATAGTTCTTCAAATGAACCTGCTAAAAAGCCATATTGTTATATACAGGATTGAACTTGTATTGAGGTAAACTGGAGACATCTGAAACTGTGTCTCTCTCCTACCTCGACTCCTACCTAGTGTATCTATGTACAAATCTGTGTGTGTTTCTACAGGCACATATGTTTAAAAAATATATAAAATACTG
Organism: Albula goreensis; assembly: GCA_022829145.1. NCBI lineage: Eukaryota > Metazoa > Chordata > Actinopteri > Albuliformes > Albulidae > Albula > Albula goreensis. Next base: position 37,435,156 of record CM040747.1, read on the forward strand.
TTTGTGTGTGAGCTATGAAACAGAATTTGGTTGAGTGTATATTTACGTCATGTGTGTGGATGTTATGTGTGCATTTGTACATTTGTGTTTGTGAGTGAACACACATTTTTTGGTATGTGTGTGTGTCTATGTATGTATAGATGAGTGTGTGTAAGAGAGTGTGTTTATGTGTGGATGGAAGTGTCAACTGCAAACAGTCTTTTTTTTACTGTTTGCAGTTGTATCAGTGTGTTTGTGTGTAGCAGTTCCGGTGAGAGTGTATTGATACATCGGAGACTATGAGTGTGTGTGTGTGTGTGCATGCATTTTACAGAACATGGAGTGTGTGTGTATTTGTGTGTGTGTAGCAGTACAGGTGTGAGTATGTGTGCATTTGGGTTACAGCATGTTTTTATAGGTGAGTGTGTGAGCTGGAGTGGATATGTGTCACAGGGAGAGTATATAAGTGTGTGTGTGTGTGTGTGTGTGTGTGTGTCTCTCTACTCCAGTTGGCACAGGGACACTGAGGTGTTCGACACATACACTCCAAACCCAGCACAGAGGGGTGTGTGTTCAGTGAAGTTGGTGTGAAATCTGTGCAGGAGGGTCAGTGTGTCAGAGTCAGAGACGCTGTAGAAGGACAGAGTGCCAGCCGGATGGTCCACACACACTCCTACTCTGTACACACACACTCCTTCACCATCATCATCATCACACACTCCTACTCTGCGGTAGGGGGAGGAGGGGACAGGTATGTGTGTTTGATTATTATTGTGCCAGACAGAGTAACTGTGTTTATAGCACTCCAGACCCCAGGAGTTTTTATTCCGTCCAAACCTACAGTCAGCAGCCCGTCCCTTCCTGCTGATTCCTTTATATGTCACTGCTATATGAACCCATCCCCCCACAGGCTCACTCCACTCAGCCTCCCAGTAACAGCAGTGTCCAGACAGACTCTCTCTGCACAAAACCTGGGGCCAGTCAAATCTCTCTGGATGATCAGGATATGGCTGCTCTCTCTCTGTGCGTGTCACCTTCCTGTTCCCCTCAGACAGAGACAGGAATCTGTACGCTGTGTTTGGATCCAGTGTGAGCTGACAGCCATCTGCAGACCAGAGACATTAATGAGATTAATTATCATTATTAATATTCATCTCATTATGTGTGACTGAGAGTGTGTGAGAGAAAGAGAGAAACAGGGTTGTGTTTGTATGTGTGTGTTCATGTGTGTGTTTGGAGTATGTGGGGCTGTTTGTGTGTGTGTTTATGTGTAGGTGTCTAAATCTGGGTGAATGTTTGATGTTTGTAAACACCATCTGCAAACAAACACAAACTGAACTCAATGACCACACAACAAACACACACACACACACACACACAGTGCTGTGTGTATGGACAGACTTTTGTCTGAGTGTGAAAGAGAGAATGGTGAAGAGAGGGGCTGGAAAAAAAGAGTTGAAAATAGATGTGAAAGAAAGAGGGAGAGAGGGAGGAGAGGAAATGGAGGGAGTGAGTGTTCAGTGCTGACAGACTCACATTTCCAGGGTCCTGGTTTGTTCCTGCTCTCTCCTCCATGGTCCACACTGTAGGAACAGCAGAACAGACAGTGACTGAGTGACACACAGTGTGGAAACTCTCTGTACTTACAGCAGTGTGTCTATGAGGTGCAGTGTGGAAACTCTCTGTACCTACAGCAGTGTGTCTATGAGGTGCAGTGTGGAAACTCTCTGTACTTACAGCAGTGTGTCTATGAGGTGCAGTGTGGAAACTCTCTGTACTTACAGCAGTGTGTCTATGAGGTGCAGTGTGGAAACTCTCTGTACTTACAGCAGTGTGTCTATGAGGTGCAGTGTGGAAACTCTGTACTTACAGCAGTGTGTCTATGAGGTGCAGTGTGGAAACACTCTGTACTTACAGCAGTGTGTCTATGAGGTGCAGTGTGGAAACTCTCTGTACTTACGGCAGTGTGTCTATGAGGTGCAGTGTGGAAACTCTCTGTACTTACGGCAGTGTGTCTATGAGGAGCAGTGTGGAAACTCTCTGTACTTACGGCAGTGTGTCTATGAGGTGCAGTGTGGAAACTCTCTGTACTTACGGCAGTGTGTCTATGAGGTGCAGTGTGGAAACTCTCTGTACTTACAGCAGTGTGTCTATGAGGTGCAGTGTGGAAACTCTCTGTACTTACAGCAGTGTGGCTATGAGGTGCAGTGTGGAAACTCTCTGTACTTACAGCAGTGTGTCTATGAGGTGCAGTGTGGAAACTCTCTGTACTTACAGCAGTGTGTCTATGAGGTGCAGCGTGGAAACTCTCTGTACTTACAGCAGTGTGTCTATGAGGTGCAGTGTGGAAACTCTCTGTACTTACAGCAGTGTGTCTATGAGGTGCAGTGTGGAAACTCTCTGTACTTACAGCAGTGTGTCTATGAGGTGCAGTGTGGAAACTCTCTGTACTTACAGCAGTGTGTCTGTGAGGTGCAGTGTGGAAACTCTCTGTACTTACAGCAGTGTAAGTGTGTCCAGTTTAGCAGCAGAGAGCGCTCTCACTCCTGAGTCTCCTGGGTGATTGTAGCTCAGATCCAGCTCTCTCAGGTGTGACGGGTTTGAACGCAGAGCTGAAGCCAGAGAATCACAACCTCTCTCTGTGACTCGACAGCCTGACAGCCTGCAGAGAGAAGGAGACCAGCTCTGGACAAACACACCTTACAGAATATGAATATAAAATAACAGGGCTGTGGAATTAGTCGTATACATCGTATAATTATTTTAATGAGTGGGACTGACTCATTTACTTCTTTGTTTTCTATTACTAAAGGTATGTAATTAATATTGTAAAACTGAATGAATAATTTTCAAAAGTAACAATTCAGTATTTTATTCCCTGATGAACACTGAAATTGCTATTGGAAAAACACACATTTTAACATCACAGATTGACTGTGCAAAGTGAACAGAAAGCTTTAGCCTGAGTCATTATTAATATTAGTGGGATATTTAGTCACATTTGATCCCTTCATGAAACTGGGGGTTTGTGTTTGTTACTCACCCCAGTCTCTGCAGTTTACAGAGTGGGTCCTCCAGTCCAGCAGAGAGCGCTCTCACTCCTGAATTCTGCAGCTCGTTGTCTCTGAGCTCAACATCTCTCAGCTCTGAGTGGGGAGAACACAGGACTGAGGCCAGATCATCACAGCAGCCCTCTGTGAGATTACAGCAACCCAGCCTGTGGAGAGAACACACACACACACACACACATACTCTGTGTGTGTTCTGACTCAGTCATCTACACACACTCAGATTCGCTTTAATACACATATTTTTATCATTGTGAATAATGAAGCCTTTGTATTCATAACTGGTTGTCTGTGTTTATGTCACTTAAACATTGACTGTAGCCATTCTATTCATAGAACAAACCCTTCAAAAATTCATGAGATCACCAATACTAATTATCAATAATTGTATTATTAAAAGGGTTTGGTAATTCCTGTCGGTTTGCCATAAATATTGTAATTTGAATATGTTTTTGAAATTAAAGGTTATGGCTTAAGTCATTTTATGAGATTGATTACTCTTAATTGGTGCCTTGTGCTGGGACTGTTAAGATGAACATATTGTGTTATCAGTTTGTTCTTGCACTGCATACTCTTCACCTGCATTTAACTGGAGCCTTTGTGAGGAACAGCATTATCCTCATATTTTCTGCTTCCCATGTGCTGAATAGCACATTTACTCTACATTTTGTGGTGCCCTCATGTGTGAGGATAGATTTTGGCATATTCAATGTTTTGTGATAATATAATTTGGCTGTATTTAATGTTTTTTTTAGAAAGAAAAATGCTATTCAATTTTGGAAAACAGGCAGAGAGTGGGGCCCCTGGAGAAGAAAGAGGGAGTGAGGCTCCTGACAAAACAGATAATGGGGCCCTATCCAAGCAGCTTCAAAAAAAGAGGACTGAAAATAAGAGGACAAATTCACAAACAACATGAAAAAGGAATTTGGACATTTATTTAAAAAGCAAACACAAAAAGAAAACAGAAGAAAGATAAGCCTTTACAAATATAAAGGGATAAAATATGAAAGGCCAACCACAATTATAAAGAAGGACAAAAGACAGAGGACAAAATAAAACTGAAGGGGAAAAAACTACATTACATTACTGAATTGAAGTGTGTAGCATTACCATTAGCCACCTAGCTGTGTGTCCCAACTGTAAAAAGTGACACTTAAAATTGACAGTTGGAAAGCAGCTTGATTGACAGGCCTAGCTCAGCACAAGCTTGTAAAAAAAACAGGCCACAAGTAACAATTTAGGCCAAACAGAGAGTGCTGCAGCAGGCAGGGCAGAACTCCTTAAAGATTATCTACCCAGAGAGTACCAGGAGTGCGAAAGCCAGGGAATTATTCATAATCACAAAATACTATCCAGAGACACAAATTCTTGACTTTGCGAAAACAGGAGGCAAACAAATAATTACTAATTTAATTTTCTACACTACAAAGACAGAAACCTGGCAGACCACAATATGTGAGGAATTCAAAAACATAAAATAGAATGGGATTTCAACAGGCCAACAGCTGAATATAGGTTAAGAGGAGGACTCAGACTGTTATCTGCTTACCATTAACATTTATCACAATGGTACTGTCCTCATACAAGGGGATGAAGACATTCATTTTGATTTCGAAAAAAGATTCCCTAAATCAAAAGGTTAGAATCACAGCTCCTCCAGATAAAACGATAACATATGATCTTCCAAGCCTGTTGGTCCCCAGCACCCCAGACACAGGTCCAGCCAGCAGAGTACTGACTCCCCCCAGCCCTCCTGCTCCCCCAGACCCACACACGGCCTGCTGCAGCTGAGAGAGAGCCTGTCCCTGATGGAGCTGGAGTTTACACAATTCAGGGAGAGCAGCAGAGCCAGCTCTACAGAGCAAGGCCAGACAGAGCAGCTGAAAGAGGAGCTCCACCAGCTCAGACAGGAGCACACGGCTGCACTGAGACAGCTGCAGGAGGAGGTGAGCTCACTGAAGGAGGAAAACCAGCAGCTACACAGGGAGTTAGCCAGGACCAGAGAGGAAACACAACAGAATGCCCTTCCTCAAGACCTGGACGTGAAACAAGCAGAGCCCAGAATACAGCAAGCCCTGACACCACCCACGGCTTCACAAGGCCCTACAACCCCCTCATACATAACACCCCCCTCCCCTAAAACAGTCATGCCCACCCCCTCCTAAAGACAGGCTGCACCCACCCCTCCCCAGAAAGACCACACCCATTCCTATCCCCATATCTAAACAAGCTACACGCACCCCTCACCCACCTCCAGGAAAAACAGACCAGTTCCTTCCCCAAGACACATCACTCACACTACACCCCCTAATCACACTACACCCTCCAATCACACAACACCCCTAATCACACTACACCCTCCAATCACACTACCCCCTAATCACACTACACCCTCCAATCACACTACACCCTCCAATCACACTACACCCCCTAATCACACTATACCCTCCAATCACACTACACCCCCTAATCACACTACACCCTCCAATCACACTACACCCCCAATCACACTACACCCTCTAATCACACTACACCCCCTAATCACACTGCACCTCCAATCACACTACACCCACTAATCACACTAAACCCTCCAATCACACTACACCCTCCAATCACACTACACCCCCTAATCACACTGCACCCCTAATCACACTACACCCCTAATCACACTACACCCCTTAATCACACAACACCCTCCAATCACACTACACCCCCTAATCACACTACACCCTCCAATCACGTGGCACTACCCAAACACACTGCCCACCCCAGACACACAGTGGCCCCATCTACAGACACTGCCTTCCTGACCGACTCCAACCGGAAGCATGTGGATATGAGACGCATGTTCCCAGAAAGGAGGGTGTGTGTGGTCTAGGGTAGGCCAGCAAGGGGTTCAGGCTGGCTAGACGCAACAGGGAAAAAACTGGCTCCGCCGCAAATAGCACGTAGGTGCAAGATGTTTTATTTACAGTGCTCCAAACCAACAAAAGTGCAAAAGTGAAACATGAGAAAAATGAGTGCTAAATAGATATATATACAGTGCGAAAGAAATGTATACAATGCAAAAAGATACAACACAAACAAATCCTCTTCAAAACACAGCTACTCTCTGATTAATGTTACACTCACTCCTCTCTCCTCTACGAGGACTGAAACCTGGGGCTTTTTAAAGGTAAAGCCCTTCCCCCTAGGATCATACCAGCTGCTCGTTTCCAACTATACAATTATTATAGAGCAGCACTACTAACAAACTTGGTGGAATCGTCAACATTCACATTATACACATTATTATAATTATTGACGTGACAAATACATTTCTTTATTCGCGGTTATTTCCCCTTTTTATTGCCGCAAACGATTAACGTTGGTGTCGCCCATCCTTGCGCGACACCACGCATGTGCAACTCGGGACAGGCACTACTAAGCCAGCCCGAGTTGCGGCGCCTCTGTTTAGGCCCTACCACTTCACCCGGAAGCAGAACATTTCGGCGGTCGCCTCAAACATCCCCAAACAAACAGAGAAGACGGGAGACAGAGAAGACGGTAAACAATTCAACAAAACACCGAAAACAAAGCAAAGCAAAGCGCGCTACAAACGATAAGTACAATAAAGACATAACCCAGACATTTACATGCATGTGTTTGTTTTTGCAATGTTAGATATTATTGTTAAGGGGTGAATTTGTAGGTGAGTGTGTCTGTGTGTGTGAACTGGGCAACAGGCAGCTAGCCCCGAGTGTGCACCCCGGGAGCTAACGCGGTAATTTTGAAAATGGCAAACGGGTGAATGTACACAAAACACCAAACAAAACAAACACTGTATATGGCCTTATGTCAGTGATGGGAGGTAGGAGTGCTGCCTGCAGCCTGGGACAGAGCCCTCACACAGAGATACACGACCTGTCTGCCATTTTTATGAATTACATTGTCGTGGCTGTTTGTGGTTTTTATGATTGGAGTGTGGTACATAGGAGATTGGCCAAAGATGTGTTTGTTTCCTTCAGTGGTGAGGAAGTCAGGGAGAGTACCTGTCCTGGCGTTTAGGTCTCCACAGAGCAGCACACTTCCCTGGGCCTGGAAGTGGCAGATGTCTGTGTGCAGATCATTAAAAGTGGATGCATTGAAATAGGGAGAATCCAATGGGGGGTGTAGATTGCACATAGGTACATATCTTTTTCAGATGGAAAGATTTTTTTATTTATTGTTAACCAAAGGTAGGTGTCACCCGTTTTTAATGGGTCAATGAATTTATTTATTTCTTCCTTGTACCACACAATAATTCCTCCAGAATCTCTGCCATGATTTATATGTGTATGTTTAAGGGAAGGGAGAATTATCTCTCTAAAGTTGGGTGGGCATTCTGTGGACACATCAGCACGACACCAGGTTTCACCAAGTAGCACAGGGGTCGGCAACCCTCAACATCAAAAGAGCCATTTTATCCCGTCCTACCAAACAACATGAGAAAAAGAGCCGCACAATATACTTAATACATGAATAATAATAATATGTGTTTACACACCGCATCGCGGGGAGCGGGGGACCGCTTAAGTAAAGTAAATAAGCACTCATAAAGAATCAGCAGAGCCTGGCTCTTAAAATAAAGATAGCGCAGCATGTGGAGTTTTATATAGTTTTACTACAAAGATATTGGCAAAATAAGATGGTTACAGAAGAGGGCTATATAGAAGAACTTTGTTTACGGACACTTTGAAGAGAAGAAAAAACACTGGTATGTGCAGGCCTACGTTAAAATAAAACACAATTTTGCAGGGCTATTTGAGTCCTCTCCTTGTGGAAAATGAAATAAAAATTGCCCACTTTAAAATAAATAAAACATATAGCAGTGGCCAGATAATATTAAAATAAAAAGAATAAACATGAAAACAGCTTGTACGTCATGATGACTTAAGTCCATTTCAGTGTGCCGTTGTAGGTACACCACCTTCCCCTTCTGTTTTTCATCATGTCGCGGGCAGCGATCAACCGTTCAGCCTGCATTGGCATAAAGTAAAGCTAGCTCAGTGTTGAAAACAGACAAAACATATATAAAATGATAACGTGTAAAATGACACTGCTCTCACCTTTTTAGTGTGATTTCTGTTTCTGAACGTTACTACAAAGCTTCTCCTTATCGGGCTGTAAGAAGTGAATTTGATCTTCATGCAGGACTTTAGGCTGTCATCAGTGAAGCGAGAGCGGTGTTTGGGCTTTATGTAGTTCATGTTAGAGAAAACCTGCCATAAGTATGTAGATCCAAAGATGGACAGGACTCCAAAAGCACACTTTGTCATGTTCACATACATGTCAGGAATGGCATTCCATGTGTCAAATAAAAGTTTGTTGGCTTTGGGGATGTTCTCAATCTCACTTCATTTGTGCTCTTGAGCGAGAATAGCCCGCTGTCGGGCTACATCCTCCAGATCAGTGGTCATTCTTTTGAATTTGGCCATCCATAAGTCTTTATCAGCTATGTCGGCAAGTTCAATTTCAAGATCGGCATGATTTACTGCTGTGAACAATGACATGTTCAGCTGTGATGGGTCGATGTCCAGCGGCATCACGGGGAAGGTGAGTGTGTTTTTTCCTCTTTGAATTCACCGAATTTCTCCAAATGCGGTTTGCATTGTTATGATTGCTCACTGCAAATATTCACAATTTATGGTCTTGTGAGCTATTGTTGATAAGCCGCTGCAGCATAGCTGAGTCCAGGCTGTGTGTGCTGGGCTGCAGCATAGCTGAGTCCAGGCTGTGTGTGCTGGGCTGCGGTGCTGAGTGTTGGGTTGTGGGGGGGTGGCGGGAGCGGGGTGGGCAGCGTGGGCATCCTGCCTCTCCCCTGGTGCTGTGTAGGGCCAGTCCTCCTGGGCACATGAATCCTCTGTGTCCCATGACGGCTGTGCTTGGGTATGGGGCTGTGGCTGGCTGGCTGTCGGCCCAGGGCGGTGTCTCTCAGGTACTTGGCAAATATTTTGACCTCCTGCTCATTTCGGTGTACCCGGTCACATAGATGTTGAGCGTTCAGATTGGGGTGGTGGACGAGGTGTTTGTTAGCCAGCTGTGAGCAGCCCCTGCTCAGCTGGCTGTTGATGCTGTTCATGGTGTGCTGTGACACGTCAGCACGGGGCAGAAGGGTGGAGATAATAATCTTTGCCCTGGGGAAGCGCTGTGTGGCTCTCTCAGCCACTCCGATCACAGAGGCAGCCACCCCCTCCCACTGAGAGGCCAGGTCATTGGTCCTGGTGTGGATGATGATGGTACCAGGGTTTCCCAGGATGCTGTCTGAGAGCTGCTGTAGGGCAGACTTAGTCGTGGGGCACCACAGCTTACACACCCTCCTTTCTGGGAACATGCGTCTCATATCCACATGCTTCCGATTGGAGTCGGTCAGGAAGGCAGTGTCTGTGGATGGGGCCACTGTGTGTCTGGGGTGGACAGTGTGTTTGGGTAGTGCCACGTGATTGGAGGGTGTAGTGTGATTAGGGGTGTAGTGTGAATGGAAGGTGTAGTGTGATTAGGGGGTGTAGTGTGATTGGAGGGTGTCGTGTGATTAGCGGGTGTAGTGTGATCAGGGTGTGTAGTGTGATTGCAGGGCATAGTGTGATTGGAGGGTGTCGTGTGATTAGGGGGTGTAGTGTGATCAGGGTGTGTAGTGTGATTGCAGGGCATAGTGTGATTGGAGGGTGTAGTGTGACTAGGGGTTGTGTGATTGGAGGTGTAGTGTGATTAGGGGTGTAGTGTGATTGGAGGGTGTAGTGTGATTAGGGGGTGTAGTGTGATTGGAGGGTGTAGTGTGATTAGGAGGTGTAGTGTGATTGGAGGGTGTAGTGTGATTAGGAGGTGTAACTGTCTCTCAGACAGTTTCAAGGAGTTGTTTGTTCATAATTTAATGTCATAAGTTCATGAATATTTGAGTTCATGCAGCTTTAAAAAGGTGATTAAAAATGTAATAAATAAGAGGTTTAAAAAGGTAATACTGATATAAAATTTGTCTAAAAAGGCATAACCTTAAAATTCTGTTTGGTTAAAGTTTTGTGGTCATTGTATGGGATTTTATTTTGGTAAAAAGTGTAACCAAGTCACATGACCAGAGTTCATTAAAAAGCTGACTGACCGTAGCATTATGGGTTATAGTCAACATGGATGCAGAGGAAAGACATACAGCCCAAAAAAATAATACTATTCTACATGTGGTCCAAGAGCACACGGTACTGTCTTTAATTTGTTTATATTGTGTATAATGTTGTTGATGGACTATGAGAAATGTTCTCAGTGATTTTATTTGTTTAAGTACATTTCTGTTGTGCTAACTTATCGGGGCTTGTTTATCGGTGGAATCTACATTTGAGAGACTTAAAAGGGACTAAGACGTATTTTAAAACCTTTGTCTGTATTTTCTTGTAGTTTTCACGGTGTCTTTTGAAGAGAGAGATAGAGAGAGAAATAAAACTTCAATGACATCAGTACGATGCGTGGCCGTCATTTCATTGGACCTGTGTAGCTACAGGAGGTGTAGTGTGATTGGAGGGTGTAGTGTGATTAGGAGGTGTAGTGTGATTGGAGGGTGTAGTGTGATCAGGGGGTGTAGTGTGATTGGAGGGTGTAGTGTGATTAGGGGGTGTAGTGTGATCAGGGTGTGAAGTGTGATTGCAGGGCATAGTGTGATTGGAGGGTGTTGTGTGATTAGGGGGTGTAGTGTGAATGGAGGGTGTAGTGAGATTAGGGGGTGTAGTGTGATCAGGGTGTAGTGTGATTGGAGGGTGTAGTGTGATTAGGGGGTGTAGTGTGATCAGGGTGTGTAGTGTGATTGCAGGGCATAGTGTGATTGGAGGGTGTAGTGTGATTAGGGGGTGTAGTGTGAATGGAGGGTGTAGTGTGATCAGGGGGTGTAGTGTGATTAGGGGGTGTGGTGTGATTGGAGGGTGTCGTGTGATTGTAGGATGTAGTGTGATTGGAGGGTGACTTGTGACTAGGGGGTGTCGTGTGATTGGAGGTTGTAGTGTGATTGGGGGTGTAGTGTGATTGGAGGGTGTAGTGTGATTAGGAAGTGTAGTGTGATTGGAGGGTGTAGTGTGATTAGGAGGTGTAGTGTGATTGGAGGGTGTAGTGTGATTGGAGGGTGTAGTGTGATTGGAGGGTGTAGTGTGATTGGAGGGTGTAGTGTGATTAGGAGGTGTAGTGTGATTGGAGGGTGTCGTGTGATTAGGGTGTGTAGTGTGATTGGATGGTGTAGTGTGATTTGGGGGTGTGGTGTGATTGGAGGGTGTCGTGTGATTGTAGGATGTAGTGTGATGAGGGGGTGTAGTGTGATTAGGGGGTGTAGTGTGATTGCAGGGCATAGTGTGATTGGAGGGTGTCTTGTGACTAGGGGGTGTCGTGTGATTGGAGGTTGTAGTGTGATTGGGGGTGTAGTGTGATTGGAGGGTGTAGTGTGATTAGGGGTGTAGTGTGATTGGAGGGTGTAGTGTTATTAGGGGGTATAGTGTGATTGGAGGGTGTAGTGTTATTAGGGGTGTAGTGTGATTAGGGGGTGTAGTGTGATTGGAGGGTGTAGTGTGATGAGGGGTGTAGTGTGATTAGGGGGTGTAGTGTGATTGGAGGGTGTAGTGTGATTAGGGGGTGTAGTGTGATTGGAGGGTGTAGTGTTATTAGTGGGTGTAGTGTGATTAGGGGGTGTAGTGTTATTAGGGGTGTAGTGTGATTGGAGGGTGTAGTGTGAGTGATGTGTCTTGGGGAAGGAACAGTCTGTTTTTCCTGGAGGTGGGTGAGGGGGTGCGTGTAGCTTGTTTAGATATAGGGATAGGAATGGGTGTGGTCTTTCTGGGGAGGGGGGTGGGTACAGCCTGTCTGGGGAGGGGGTGGCATGACTGTTTTAGGGGGGGGTGTTATGTATGAGGGGGTTGTAGGGCCTTGTGAAGCCGTGGGTGGTGCCAGGGCTTGCTGTATTCTGGTCTCTGCTTGTTTCACATCCAGGTCTTGAGGAGGGGCATTCTGTTGTGTTTCCTCTCTGGTCCTGGCTAACTCCCTGTGTAGCTGCTTGTTTTCCTCCTTCAGTGAGCTCACCTCCTCCTGCAGCTGTCTCAGTGCAGCCGTGTGCTCCTGTCTGAGCTGGTGGAGCTCCTCTTTCAGCTACTCTGTCTGGCCTTGCTCTGTAGCGCTGGTCCTGCTGCTCTCCCTGAATTGCGTAAACTCCAGCTCCATCAGGGACAGGCTCTCTCTCAGCTGCAGCAGGCCGTGTGTGGGTCTGGGGGAGCAGGAGGGCTGGGGGGAGTCAGTACTCTGCTGGCTGGACCTGTGTCTGGGGTGCTGGGGACCAACAGGCTTGGAAGATCATATGTTATCGTTTTTTCTGGAGGAGCTGTGATTCTAACCTTTTCTTTTCATTTGGGGAACAGAGAAGTAGGTTCTCTTTGTTATATAACATCCCACCAAATCAACACTGAATGTTGAATGAGTGGACTACACTTCATACAACTTCATAATTTTATACATTTCAACTCACTGACTCAGTTAGCATATTTTTCTCTGTTGTTGTGGAGAGAAGTTATAGTCTGAGTCTCTGAGTTTTCCACTGTGTGTTCTGCACATGAGGATAAATGTAGGAGTAAGAGCTGGGAGAGTAAGAGAGGGAACGATGGGTTCCTCCTAGTTTTATAACTTTCATTGCCCATTGCATGTTTCTGGGGTTACAGAATTAGCTTACTGTAACTGAGGATGTCAGGCTGGGGCGGTGCTATAAACATCACTGGTGTTTCCTGTGGAGTGTGTGGAAATGTAGTTCCATTGTCCCTACACCCCCCTTTGGTCTCAGGATGCGGCTTAAGCCAGTATTCCTTTAGAGCGCAAAAATCATTCAACATTCCACAGGTCCTCAAGTTCATTTGACAGGTTATGACAGTTTGCCAAATCTGGGCAGTTCGTACACAGCTGTAGACATCTGGGCAGTTATGTGTGACATTTAACCAATCATGAATAATATATCAAAAGAGAAGACTCCTTACAGTCAAGGACTGACTATTAAGGTACACTCATATCTACTGACAAACTCAATCAATAAAACATAATGGAAAATAAGAAAACAGCAGCACCTGGGAGGTTTATGCTTAAAGTGGTCAGGAGTGTTAGTGAGGCAGAGTATGAGTTGTCAGTGATCCAGTCATGAGAAGTGTGAGGGGGGTGCCCTATGGATCAGATGAACTTTTGACTACAGTTTGAGGTCTGGTCTTGCCCAGACTGGACTGGACTGTTTAGTCCCTTCAGACAGGAGCTGCTGTGGAAGGGTGATTCCTGGCTGTTACCCCCAGGTACCCTTGTGCTGTTCTGACAGAGACTGTTTATCCTGGTGACTGTATCAAGAAATGGAAATACAGATATAATAATAAATGAATAAATGGCTTAATCAACTAATGGTTAGAGTGAAATGGTTGCTGTTGTTACAGGCAAACCAAGTTGAGTAAAAATGACTCATGCAGCCCCCTTTGGTAAGGTGGAGTTGAACAAAGAGAGAAGAGACTGATCCTGTATTTAGACATAATGCAGCAACATATATTATTTTTTTGCAACTGACGATGATGCAGTTCTCGTGCATCATGTCTACTCCTTGCTGTGGAAGACGTTTTTTTTTTTTTTAGTTTATTGTATTTCCAGTCTTGCCTGTGTTTATATTTTGTGGTTGCAATCTTTTGTGATGTTGTGTGTTTTTGTAAAATGAGGCCAGACATTCTACTGTTTCTGTGTCATAGTGAATGCACTTCAGGGTGTACAAACGAGCTGAAGGCATTTTCCTCCTCTGTCATGTAGTTGCATAGGTCAGTGTGAAGGAGAGGCAGTCAGATTTCACCTTAAATTTTTACAAAACTAATAGTGATTGGCATACAGATTGTTACGATGGATGTTATTTCTTGGAAAAAAAATTGCAGGATGGAAAGATAGCGCTGAAATTTTTTTACATGTCCCATTC